>JAULBZ010008921.1:0-10379 GCA_032360805.1 Neoturris breviconis | reverse complement strand
CAGCCAAGTTGGCTGAAAATATTCTGAAAAATCTCTCCTCCACAGTGATGACCGGCTGTTATTTCGAGCCCTGTAGCAATGATCATTAAAGCGCGATTACCGCCTTATGATTGAAGATAATGTTCCTTTACATTCCTGAAAATAGCTGTTCAGTAGTGTTTTTGAAATTCACCATTGCAGTTTAAAAACTACACTCAAACTTGGTTATTTTGATGCTTGTTTTTACATTATCTTCGTATATACGGTGATAATTCACACTTTAGTGGTCATTATCAAGAATTTCTTTGCTCTTCTTTATTTATGGAGTACAGTATGATCCGGATGGGTAATCATGTTCAAATGATGTCAAAACATTGATCTGGTTGAGAACATTAATTTAACACGAATGAAGCACTGTGCATACCGGGAGTGAAAGTTTGATTAATTTAATAATAAATTCAACTCTTTTCACAGGTGCCATTATATATTTTTTTGTAATACTAACTAGAGCTGATTTTAAGGTGCATTTAATAATAGGTGAAAGATATACTGCGAAAGTCAAAAAAGAGATCCCATAAATGGTATGTCTTATTTTGGATTTCACAGCTTTTTTTTATTGGTATAATTCTCATTACACACAATATTACTAAAAATAATTTTTGAAATTAATTTATTATTGTGTTAATTATATATGGAGAACATACTATATAATCATTGTGGGGGGAGTGATTTTTGAGCATATATGGCTACAAAGCTTACAACTATGTTCAAAACTCACTCCTTCCCAGTGATTATTTGTTCATATGTTAAGCTGTGACAATTGTGATCTTGCAACAAGTCACACGTTTTGGAAAATTGATGATGTGAAAACTTTCAAATATTGAATAATTGTTAATATAAACATTTTGCTGGAAAAACACGTTTTATCCATACACTGAAAGGAAATTTACTGAAATTGTTCAATTTCAGACGCATTCAAATCAAGTTAACAACACAGAATGCCTTTTAACAAAACTTACAACAATATTAAATAGATGTCATGGTGTATGTGATAGAGAGTGTTCGTTTCTTTCCGCATATATATCATTTTAAGTATGATATCTTATATATATATATATATATATATATATAAATACATAAATGTATGTACGAAATATGTATGTTTTGTCGATATTTGACAACTAATTATTTAGCAACTTCTTTTAAAAGTTATATTTCTCATTCTTATTCCTCTGTTGGTACAAAAGTTTCAAAAATTTGATCACATAATCACACATGGTTTTCACAGAGTGTTATAAATGAACACGCAGAGTCTTTCACACAACAGAGTTACAACACAACTGCTTGAAAGAGTTACCATAAGTTATATTTCCTTGTTACTTAGATTCTATGATCAAGGGCAACGAGTCCATACGTCAGTGGTCGAAATAAGAGCAAATAATCACTGTGGAGAAGTGATTTATGAGAATAGCTTCCAGCTTCCAGTTATGTTCAAAATCTCTCCTCCACGGGATTATTTACTCTTATTTAGACCAATGTACTTCATATTTTATAAGCAGTCCAGAATACAACGTAAAAGAGCCTAAAGCTTCTTGTTGACAAAGGGATTTCTTGCACGATGTCATTAAAGTATCATAATATATCAATTTTCCAACAAAGCACGACGACTGGACTTTGTAGCATATAAAAAGCTATATTAAGGATATCCATTTCCAGGCACCGAATTAATTCCGAAAAATGAATATTGATTTCAGGGATGCATTTTCCTACTAATGAATATTCAAATAGAAATGAATAGTTAATTCAGAGCAATGAATATTCATTTATAGAAAAGAATAATTAATTCAGAGCAATGAATATTCATTTATAGAAATGAATAATTAATTCAGAGCAATGAATATTCATTTATAGAAAAGAATGATTAATTCAGAGCAATGAATATTCATTTATAGAAAAGAATGATTAATTCAGAGCAATGAATATTCATTTAAAGAAAAGAATAATTAATTCAAAGCAATGAATATTAATTTAAAGAAACGAATAATTAAGCCAAAGGAATGCATATTCATTTATAGAAATGAATAATTAATTCAGAGCAATGAATATTAATTTAAAGAAACGAATAATTAAGTCAAAGGAATGCATATTCATTCATAGAAATGAATAATTAATTCAGAGCAATGAATATTAATTTAAAGAAACGAATGATTAAGCCAAAGGAATGCATATTCATTTATAGAAATGGATAATTATTTCGGAGCAATGAATATTTATGGAAACGAATAAGTCAGAGCAATGAGAGAATTTTGCGAATGGAAGAGCATATTTCGCGGGATTTTAATATCACGGATAGAGTACAAAAAATGGTTTTGTGTGCAGCGTAAGAAACTTGATATAATATGGAAGAAATTGCGAGGCGGAATTTTAATTTGATATTGTTTGTACGGAATTTTAACGCTTTAGGACATAAATTTTCTTTTATGTTTCACTTTAGACTTGATAGGTGTAAAATTCCAAGATAAGAGTCTTCATGCTTTAAAATGAATATTCATTCATTTTCGGAACGAATATTCATTCTTAGGACTGTTGAGAACCAGCGCGAGGGTAAGAAACAAACGTACGTTGGATAAGCGATAATCAAAAACGTTAAAAGTAGGAAGGGTTAATTAGTCTCACTATTTTTTTGTGAAAGACTGTAGATATTAAATTATTCTGTTAAAACTTACTTTTTGACTTTTTTGTAATATGATAACACGTAGGTTTTCAAAGTTTAACATTACCTCAGCAAGGTCTTGTAATCAGTTCTAATTGCGATATCGAGGGATTCTTCAATCCATTTTATCCTTATTGGGATAAATTTGCGCGCAATTTCGCGCAAAATTGTCTAAGTGCGCGAAAATTAATCTGTAGAAAAGGTAGCTTTTTGTGTTGGAAATCATTAATTAAATGAAGCATCACTGAGCCTCAGTCAAAATTTACTAATGCTTATATACAAAAATCGTGTACACTGTTTTTCTTTCTTTGGTGATAAATTTTCTATTCTTTTTTTTCTCTTTCCACTAAAAATAAGGTTGATATGAAAAATTCCGCGCGTAATATTTGGCGCATTCGCAAAAATACATTCGGCGAATATTTATCCCAATTAAGGTACTCTCGGGAAAGTATTCCCTGTACAATCAGTGATAAAAATATGAGGTGTTCCACTTTGTTAGCTGTGGTCGGATACAACTAATATCATTTTCGTAAATTTTTACAGAGTATTTAGCCTAAAGAGTCTAAAAAGTTACGGAAACAAACATTTAGACAGAAGGGATATTTTCCTGAAACAATTATCTTCAGACCTACCTGGTTACCTGGCCGGCACCGCCTACATTTTACATGTCTACATACAAGTTCAACTCAGTCCCATAATGGTAATATGGTTGTGAAAATTTCACTGAATATTTATTTGTCTTTGTAAGTGCTGTGTAGACACAAATTACGAATTTTAACAAGCAATATACACTACTTGTAAAAGGTAACTAATTAAAAATGACCTCTCGAATATCCAAGAGATTTATCGAGTAGACTTAAGACTTAGGCCTTAGGTCTTTTTGCAAACTTGACAAATTTTGTTGTTTCTAGCAGCCTAGTATCCAGGCTTTCTGGACAAATTCGAATTTTCGTGTTGTTTCACTACTAATCAGATTTGAGGCTTTCCGTCTTAGTTGAAATTCCATATTTTTGCTCAAATTTCACTTTGTCTCAAAGATTTTTGTGGGAGATTGTAGATTTTGGATATATTATTATTATATATACTACATTTTCGGAGAGTCGGTGGGAGTGGAGAGCGAGTGACAATATTAATTAAATTCCAACATAATTGCTAATTAAACAAAACAAAGGTGATTAAGAATTATTAAAATGAGATTACTGCTGTTTGAATGAAGCATTTATATTTTATATCAACAATAGCAATACGAAAAACATTAATTTTAGTGGACTTTACTCAGCACAAAATTTTTACACTTAACTGAATTGCATATTTTGTGGTAAGGTCATTTTGGTGAATTTCCCGATTATTTCCGATTTTATCAATAGCCGCAGTAACTCTCTGAGAAACGTACAACTCCAGTCTAATTTTCTGAGCATTTACTTTTTATCGGACGATGCCGTACGCTTTTTTTTTGGAAACTCTCTACCGAGTGATATGCAAGATGTCTCTGCTTACCTTTTCCACCTTCTATGCTAAATCTGCTGGGAACGCAGTTATTGAAACTACTAGCGATGTTTTAAATTTTGATATTTCACTGGAGAAAACGAATAAAGGTTGATTTCCACTATACGAAAAGTTCGCTGCGACAACCAAATGAAGACATTTCATTGGTAGAAATTGATGTCACATGATGTGTGACGACATTTTCTACCAATGGGACGTATTATTTTAGCTTTCGCAGCGAATTTTTTGCCTGGTGGAAATTGCGACCATAAGTAAAATTATCAGGATTGTGAAGAGGAAATACGAAAAAATAATAAAACAAATGAAAATAGCTCCGTTGTCTATTATATGAGTCCGTTGTCTATTATATGAGTCTGGAGTTAACGTTTGTGGGTGAGAAACTAATCAAGTTTCAAGATTATTGAAGATTTTTCACAGGTTTAGAAGTGACAGATAATTTGAAAAGCGTCGAGATTCGCTTTATTTCCTCAATTATTTAACACCTGAGCGTTTTAACTTTCAACACCCACTTTTCCGATATGCGATTTTTTTGCTGTGACGTCAAGAGAGAAGAAGCCCTGAAAAGGTTGGGGGATGGGGGTGTTTTGTCTTAAATAGAGTAACATCTAATTAATTGTCGACATTGTGGGTTGGTACGTTCATAAGATTTTTCGACTTTTGAGAAGGGGCGTTCATTAAAAGGGGCATTTAAAACGCTCAGTAGCGGAAGTTACATTACAGGTACAACTATGTAAGGCTAATGTGTTCCAACATTGGATTTAATAAAAAACAGAAATATAATTCTCTACGGTTTAATTCTAATGACGCCATCACCAACTAAGGTATATCCGTTGTGTATTGAAAACTTAGCATCTAAGTTATATTTGTATGGAATAATTTGTTGTTACTAAGGATAACTTTAAGACGATATGAAAAAAGTAATAAAAACAAGAAGCTTGAAGGCTTTAACAATTTCCGTCCTGAGAACAGATCAGACTGTCAGGATACCCAACTCTACCGCTACGTAATCCGTTAAATATACGATTTTAACACTTAAATCCAAATATAATGTAAATATCATATTAAAAATTAAAAGAACGATAATGAAAACAAGGTAAGAGCTTAGTTCTACTTGGCTAAGATCAGACATTCAATTGCAAATATTTCAGGTAGCAATATCATCTATTTCGAAAATTCATACCAACATAAGCTACAAATTTTCAGAATGTTGTTCGGAAATCAGTAAAACAGTCGCATGGCGGCCGAAGTATTTCTAGTAGTTTTTGTAGTTAGAACTGACATGTAATGCCGATAGTTAATTAACTAATTGCCTAGGCGGGCCGAATGATTCGTGCGGAATTACTAATCAGTAATGATTAGTTTACTTATTTAGAAAAATGACCTTAACTTAGCACCGTAACCATAAATCATAACCATAAGGCATAACCATAAAGCATAACCATAAACCACAACCATAAATCATAACTATAATCCGTAACCATAAACCATAACCATAGCTATAACCATAACAATAAACCAGAAACCATATTCATAAACCATAACTATAAACCAGAAACAGTATCTATAACCATAGCCATACCATACCAAAATCATAGCCATACCAAAACTATAAGCATAACCATTATGTTAAACGTAACCACAACCATAAACCATACCCATAAACCATAAACAATAACCATTATCCATAAATTATAACCATAAACCATGACTATAATCCATAACCAATAAACCATAAACTATACCTTAAACCATAGTCATTAACCATGAACAATATCGCAAACTATAACCATAAACGAAACCATAACCGTAAACTATACCATTAACCAGAACCATAAATATTAACAAAACCATAAACCATAAATTACAACCATAAACCATAACCAATAACCAATAACTACAAACCATAAACCACAACCATAAACCACAACCGTAAACCATAACCATAAACTATAACAATAACCATAAACCATAAACTACAACCATAAACCATACCAATAACCATAAGCCATACCCATAAACCTCAACCCCAACCATACCAATAACGATAAAGTACAACGATAACCCATAACCCATAACCATAAAGCACAACGATTACCCATAACCATATCCATAAACCACAACTATTAACCACAAACCATAACCGCAAACCATAACCATAGACCATGACCATAAGCCAATTACCGTAAACCATAACCATTAACCACAACCATAATCATAAACCATAACTATAAAGCATAAACAATATTCATAGCAATGCCATAACCATACCAAAACCATACCAAAACGATAACCATGACTATTATGATAACCGTAACCACAAACATAAACCATACCCTTAAACCATAAACAATAACCATAATCCACAAACTGTAACCATAACCATAAACCTTAAACAAAAGCCATGACCATGACCATAATCTATAACCATAATTCATAACCATAATTTATAACCATAAACTATAAACCATAACCATAAGCCATAACCATAAGCCATAATCATAAACCATACCATAACCATTAACGTTACTAGAACTATACAAAAACCACAATCATACAAAAAACCCAACCATACAAAAACAATAAACATATCCATAACCATAAACCATAGCCTTAAACCAATAAATAAACAATATAAACCATAATTCAGAAACGTTACTTCATCACGTTACCTATGGGCGTATATGGGCGCATTCAAAAAAGAGGACAAACGCCCAAATAGATTAACAGGATAGATATACAGAGGTCTGTTTTAAACATTCCCTCGCCTCCGGCGCGGAAATTGAACAACAATACCGCAATTTACATTGCATACAATATATTTTTAATATAGCAATTTATTTTTTTAGCGATTAAAAAATCACGGATGAAATTAAATTACTTGAAACACACTTTAGCTAAATCATACCGTATATCTCCACGGGTATAAGACCTCATAAGTCCATTAACTTAGCTTTCTATTGTTGTTCACTAACACAGATAAGTCCTGTGGCAACAACGAGAAGCTACACCAATTGTCAGTTCAATCAAACTTTTTCAGCGACGAATAGGCCTGTGACTGACGTATATTTCAAATTTTCGGTTATAAGACCGGGTACTAGGATAGCTATTAGGCCGCATTTCCTATTTTAAACGCCGCGAAAGTTTAATAAACGTCGCCCTCTAATAAACGCCGCATGTGTCATATTCAAAAGCAGCGTTTATTTGAACAGAGCCTTAATAATTGGAATGTATTTTGGAAAAAGGCTCTGGGAACGAAGTTATCCTTTTACATGGGTTAGGGTTAAATTAACTGCCGGTCATCACCGTAAAGGATAAATTTTCAGAATATTTTCCTCCAATTTGACTGAATATGTTCTGAAAAATCTCTCTGCCACCACAGTAATGAACGGCTTTTTGGTAATTTGTTTCTGTATTATCGATCTCGACCTTCGGATGAAAAGTTATGTTTTAAAGGTTGACTAACGTAAATCTTCAATTTAACGCCCAAAATGTTCTCGAAGTAATCTTTCCATAGTTTGTAGCAAGATTTTGCACAAGATTTTTATTCAGTCTCTTTGTTCCTTTTTTTTTGGTTTCTAACAAAAAAATGTGCCAAATATTTTAACACCTTTTATATTATATTTTATTGTTATTATAATGTATATACTATTTAACGCCCTGGGCGTTTAATAAATTTTTAGAATTTTAGGGGAACGTTTATAAAAGGGAGGCATTGATGTTTATAGAATGTTTCCTGTGTTTTCAACATTGTAATAAATGATTAAAATGTATTTTCTTCTTCCACCCTTTCTTAAAAAAAGTGTCCGGTAATCTCTTATTTTCCCTTAAGAAGACAGCGCTTCTTTTCTCTGATTAACGCCTGCCTCAAAGGAGAAGGGGGCGTTTATTAGAGGGGGCGTTACAAAAAGGCGTGTTTTTTTTTTTTGTCTTTTAGAGGGAGGCGTGATTTTTTAGGTCAAACCCTTATAAAACCTGTTCCTAATAAATGGAAATGGGGGTGTTTTTTGCCAAAACAGGAATTTAACCCCCCCCCCCCCCTTCCTACAATTAGGCACGGGAGAGTAATAAAAGCCAAAAGGCGTCTGGAAAGAGCATGAACGGTCCCGTGTACCGAATTGTACGGGACTGCATTCCACTGGTCAAAATAAATGGAGTCACTGCGGAGGAGTGATTTTTTTACGCTTCAAAATCCATCCTTCACAGTGAATATTTCAACAAGTTTTTTTAATTTCTAAATACAAGTGTATCATTTTTTGTCACAATTATCACCCTTTTCACGTCAAAGTTGGTCAGAGCGTTAATATTTCTAAACATTTAAAGAATGAAGAGAAACCACGTGTTTTCTTTTAGTACTTCATTAAAATTTTTGCTAGTGTTTGTCGACAAACTCGCTATTGATTGGTTTTTTCGGGACGAATAAATTAATAGTCTTATTCACAAATACCTGAAAACGAAGTGTTGGCTGCTCTAAGTAGAACTTGTTGCAATGCAATGACTTCCTTTTTGTGCAGTGATTGCACAAGTTATTGTATTGCAACAAGTTTATACTTTGAGCAGCCAACACTTCGTTTTCGTGTATTTGCAAATAGGTCTATCCATTGTAAGAGCGTTAACTCGCTGGAGGCGATAACGGTTTACCAGGGAAGTACCATACCATTTACCTTCCATCTGTTGCTCTAGACATGTTTTTATGCACGGAGAAGAGGAGATGTAAACATGCTGCTCATCGGTTCAAAACCAAAAATATCAGTTCCTCAATCTCTTACAGAAATATTTGAGACGAAGTGAAATTTGAGCAAAAATATGGAATTTCAACTGAGACGGAAAGCCTCAAAGTCTGATTAGCAAGTGAAACAGCACGAAAATTCGAAATTGTCCAGAGAGCCTGGGTACTATCAAGTTTGAAAAAAGACCTAAGATCCTAAGCCTACTTGATATTCGGTATTTGAGAGGTCATTTTAATTAGTTATGTTTGGCTTTTAACCAGCAAATAATTCTCCTCCACAGTGATAACTTACTCTTATTTTGACCATCGGGTTAGAATACTTAAGAAAGAATTCACGTTCGAACTAGTTCAACCAACGAGTGACGCTATTAATAATGGTGTTTGTTGTAACGCCGCCAAATGCAGTAAGGCGACATCTGTAGTAAACGTTGACAAATGTAGTAACATCTGTCGACGTCTGTAGTAAACGTTGACAAATGTAGCCAGTAATATCTGTAGTAACGACAAATGTGGTAACACCCGTCGGCAAATGTAGTAACGTGGACAAATGCAGTGAAATATATTTTTACTCGATGACAACTGTAGTAAACCGAGGATAAAAATACCTAGAATTGTTTGTTCCCCATATAATTTACTATTTTTCCAACTGTTCTAAAAAATTGAAAACGGTCTATTTGGCTTGAAAATTGACTTTATGTGCTTTACAAAGGAAACTACATATTTTTCACTGAAACACTTTTGTAGGGATTTTATAAATCAGGAAGTATACTCACAATACTATGAGTTAGCTATACAAAGATTTGCAAAAATAGAATATTCCTGATTTTCGGACTAATCGACCTAATCACTAACCATATATCTGCCTGCTCGACCTGATTTTCGCCTAGTCGACTTGATTTTCGCCTAGTCGACCTGATAACTCGAATTTTGACGCCGATATAATTTCACGAATATACAGTTCGTGGGAAGCAAAACCATTTCCATCGAAACCCCCGCCTTATTCTTTCATCATATTATGATTCAAGCTTTTCTTACAGAACAGTTCTAGTTACAATAAATTATAACATATATATAAAATAAACGTCTTAAAAAATATCCGTAAAAAATACGACCTTGCAAAAAAAAAGTCGAATGAAAATGTCGGATGCGGATGTCGGATTCTGCATGCTGGGAAAACGCTAATGACCTTGCAGGCATAGAGCAAAATACTTACAATACTACAGATTACTACATTTGTCAACGTTTACTACATATGTCGACGGGTGTTACTACATATGTCAATGTTTACTATACAGATGTCGACGTTACTACCTTTGACGGCGTTACTTTTGTCGTTCGACGTTGTTCTAGCATCTTTACTGTTGACTTAGAACAGGTTTTTACCCACTGGGATACTCAGGGCTCGAAATAACAGCCGGTCATTACTGTGGAGGAGAGATTTTTCAGAATATTTTC
>JAULBZ010008920.1:0-10380 GCA_032360805.1 Neoturris breviconis | reverse complement strand
GACGCATATTAATTCGAACAAATTTTCCAGGGTGGACGCTTATTCCAGACTGCCCGTCAATTAGAGTGTCGAGAGTAGAGTATGTGTAAGTATGATTTCGTTGCCACGACGTCGCCAAAACAACGATAAATTGACATAGCAAAGTTGTTTTGATATATATTTCGACGTTGCTCCGACGCCGTGTGCAGCAGAGATTGATTACATGCTAGCCATTCCCGTACAGATCTACTACTTGCCGACATGCGACGCCTTATCAAGGTCGAAAAGACATCTTTTTAATGTTGCGACGTCTTTTCGACGTTGAAAGACGTCGCGTGCCCACTGGTTTCCTATCCATGAATCAGTGCGTGAGAGGTCGATTAGCTAACTTGTCCGAAAATATTATTGTTACAAGGAAATCCGAACTTTCAAACTATGACTATTAGTTTGATGCATGAGTATATTTTAATTTATTTGCTAACAAAGTCTCTCGCATAATGAATACAGTTAGTTCAAGAAGCACAACAAGCACTTAATGAGATATACCTGAGCTGTATACGCTTATCCTCAGTTTAGGGAGGACTCCAACTATTATAGATAGTTTCTGTCAATACATTCGTTACATCCACTTGATTAACTGGATTCTGTTTTGAGTCTGTAACTGCTCAATTGCTGATTTATTTATTAAGAAAAGGGACGTTCCTTTTCTAATCCTATTAAATGCAATCCAAATAATTTGAGGTAAATATAGGAATGTTATTTATATATGAGATAAAACGATTCTGAGGAGGTACCAAGTTGACAATGTATGTTTTAAATATTGCATAAAATTACTGCCTTTTTCTCAGGTGTGTATCAAAGTGAGCAGCAGACATCGCATCATGATGAAAATAACGTCAAAATGACGCTGTTCTAACGTCGTGTACCTGCTGTGGTGGGCGTTACTAATTTTTAGCATAAAAAATAATAAGCGAAAAATAAGAACCAATAAAGCAATGGGAACTCCAATGGAAACACAACGATGAAAAAACGTCGCAATAGCGCCAAAAAGACGTCGCGACGTCGTTATGGCGTTGTTTCAGCTTTATTCTGACGTCGTGTGCCAGTATCTAGCTATATCATCATTAGAATTACCATTTACGGCACACGACGTCAGAACAAGATCAAAACGACGTCAAAAACGACGTCAACGTTGTTCTAGCATTGTTCCGACTTCGTATGCCCACGGATAATACTAATGGTGATTTATCTGCCTACACTGAAGATATGCGTGCTTTGTGATCACATAAGTTACTATGCCATTGCATCCAGTAAAACTATTTCAAAACACCATAATCACCGTCATTGTCTAGCAACGTCAACAAAATGATACAGTGTAGGATGATGTGCGTAAATCCTGTCTAAATTGATAATTTTATTGCATGTGTATAATTCCGATCACTTGACATTGTATGTAAAAATAATTGTTACTTAATATTGCTTTCTGAACAATCTGAAATAACGTCAAACGACATAGTAACGTCGTTTTGATGTTGTATTGATTGTAATCCGACGTCACAAGCACGATGGATAGATCCTATTTTAATAGAAGATTTTTTAAGCTATAACTCTCAGCCGTCAAAAACCTGTTCAAAGTCAGCAAAATAACGTTAGAACAACGTTCTAACGTTATTTTGCTGATTTTGAACAGGTTTTTACCAGCTGGGATGTTACCGTTATGTTTACATTATTTTTTATTTATTTAATAAAATTTTACCTAATCCTAAAGAACGTCCTCGTTCTCAAAGCAAATTCATGTCTTCTGGGGGTGCGGTGCTTGTTTGAGGGTGGCGCTTTTTAAATTATTTTCCATGAAAGGGTAGCACTTATTTGAGGAAACATTGCAAGTGTAAGAGTGATATTTGAGCATAGCTTCAGGCTACAAAGTTTATTGTTATTGTTATTTATATCAGCGATCTAAATAAATAATCATTGTGGAGGAGGGACTTGTAGCGTGAAGCTATTCTCAATTAGCTCAATTATTTGCTCTTATTTCGATTACTGGTATGTCATTTTTCTACTCCCCCTCTCTCTCCATAGAATCAATATGACAGACCAAAACCAACACATTCTCATTCAACGCTATCTGATGTCCAACAAGCAAAACTTATAAATGAATCTTATGACGTACCGAAATCACATGCATCTGTATCTTCATCAGAACGAATAGATGATGTTTCGATTAGACGCTCTGAAACGAATTACGATAACGTACCGGTTCTTGAATTGAAACCTGATGGAACCTGTAAGTTTTTTTTCTTGCATAGCGATTCTTGAAATAATCCCTGCGGAGGAGTTGTTTTTTTAGCATTGGCTTCAGTTTTCTCGTATACCTCTGCTCGAAATAAACACTTCGGAGGATTCATTTTTGAGCATAACTTTCGACTTTCTCGTATCGCAGAACTCGAAAAAAGGGGAGTGATTTTGAGTATTCAGGCTTTCATCGGCCAATCATCACTGTGGAGGAGAAATTAGATTGGTATCTTTATAAAAAATGTACTTCACTGTTTGAAATAAGAGTAAATAATCACTCTCGAGGAGTGATTTTTGAGCGCAGCTTCATGCTATAAAGCCTGAAGCTATGCTCAAAAATCCCTCTGCAGTGATTATTTGCTTTTATTTCGAACACTGTACTTCTTTACTTATATGATAATGAGAGCTATAACCCATCTTTTACAAAAATGATAATCCTCAAAAGAAATAATGTTTATAAAGGTATTTCCAACAACAATCAATTACTACATGACCCAGTGGGCAAAAACTTGTTCAAAGTCTTTGTCAACTGGGTCATTGATATAATATATCCTCCTTCGAAGAATACTGTAATTTAACGTTGAAACGCCCACTCCTAACGCCTCTCTTAAACGCCTAGGGTTAATTTCAAAATATGTTATTAACGCCCCTCCCGATTAAACACACAGTAAAAGTACATAGGATGATCAGTCGAAATGGGTATATTTACAAAAGGGGATATACATGAGTTTTATTCTTAGTCTTATCCACAAATATGTATGAAAATTTCAGGGACTTTCAGTCAGGTTAATAAAATTGGTATACTAAAATATTTTGTTAATGCCTCTCGATTAAACGCTTATCCCGTTAAAATATCCACGGTGAAAATTGTTTTTTTTTTTTAATTAAACACCTAGGGTGTTAAAACAGTAATTTAAAACAGTCATTTTATTTACGGTATGTTTACTTTACATTGGACACTATTCTCGACAAATGCTTTTTTCCCATTGATTATGAACCATACTGTTCTTCACTGGTGGATTTTTGATGCATTTAGAGAGCATCTTCAAAATTTGCTCCCAGGGGAAGTGTGCTGAATCGATGATCTTGCAATTGATTAGTTTCTTCGTCCGAAGAAACCAATCAATTGCAAGCTCGTTAACTAAACACTGTAGATTAATTTTTCTCAAATTTATTGATTTTGACTATTTTAAAGCTGCTAAAATACCTGCTTTTTGAAACGAATTTTGGAGATGGCTCCTTAAATTTTAATGAAGTCTCCTTCTTTATCATACTTTTTTTCTCTCACCATTTCGGGTTTATTCATTTTATTTATTCATCCAATCGTATAGATGGCTTAGAACAACCAGAATCATCAGAAGACTCTGCTGCATATCAAACAGGAGACGATATTGAGTTCCCTAGTGAAATGGGTCCGTCCCAAGATGATATTGTCATGGCAACAGAACAAATAACTAAAAAGATACAAGAGCTATTACAAGCTGCTCAAATTGGAAAAAATAGCAAGTAAGTTACAAATATTTTGCGTTTGAGTTAATCGTTTCTAGGGGAAGAGTGCTAAATCAACGATCTTGCAATTGATTGGTTTTTCGTACCGATAAAACCAATCAGTTGTAAGCTCGTTGACTTAACACTCTTCATTTGTAGATTAATTTTCCTTAAATTTATTGATTTTGAATTCTTTAAAGCTGTAAAAAAATTTGCTTTTCGAGACGAATTTCGAAGATGATTTCTAAATCGATTTGAAAGATTGTATTGCCCGAACAATGTATCACAAAATGTTTTTTGTTGTTCTTCGGTACGAAGAAACCAATTAATTGCAAGATCGTTGATTCAGCACCTTCCCCCTGTGTAAATAAATACATGTATCTCGCATATATGTACGAAATAAGAACAAATGGCTCACTTTAGAAGAGTGAGTAGCTTCAGATACAAAGTCTGAAAAGTTGTTATTTCAAGCTATCTGACTATCTGAGTTATATCAATATGCCTCAAAATAACTGTAGGACATCACCTGTGGGGGAGTGTTTTTTTAGTATAGTTTTCAGTTTGAAGCTGTAAACTTCTCAAAAAATACTCCTCCACAGGTGATTTCTGACAGTTATTTTGACGATTTTGCAGAGATCTTTAAAATAACCCATTGGGCAAAAACTTGTTCTGCATTGTCGATTTATATAGGATTTCTCCATCTAGAAATAGGTGGTCTCAGGTTATAACCCAGGTTATGATTAACTCAGGTTATGATCCGTTTACGTAATAAAGCTAATTTTTTTTTACAATTTGTGTCTTATAGATAGTTTCAAAAAGTCATTCCTATTGGTTTCCACTATAACTATATATAGCTAGTACTGACGCTAGAATAACATTTTCACCTGTTCAAAATTAACATTATCGACGTCGTTCGACGTTGTTCTAGCGTCTTTACTGCGGACTTGGAATAAGTTTTTGTCCACTGAGTCATGTCTTCTATTCTTTTTGTAGATATGTTGGGTGCTCGAGTAATATATCGGCTGCTGTAAATGATATGGCGAATCTATTTCCTAAGGTAACTTTTTTATATTCGACTACGTATTGTGTTATTTCAAAGACATGCATCTATGGAGATTAGAATCTTGTTTGGAACTTTGAGACAAGGTTGCTTGAAACTCTCGTTGCCAGACTGCCCTGTGTGATATATTCTGATTTTACCAGATCTCCATTTAACCCGATTATCTTAAAGCGACTATGGAGATAATAAATGACGCTAAGTGCTTTTTCTCTTACAATTCTTATCATGTATACAACTTGTGGGATGAGTGTTAGGTATGTTTGGATGAACGTGTTGGATGGGTCGTTTCTCTCGCCATATTTCATTTAAACTACACTGATGTATTTGAATTCTTGTTCAAATCTGAAATATAGTAAAATGTTCGACAAAGTCTGTAATCACGATGCCAAAACAAAAAAACGAAAAAATGGGATGAATTTTTTTTTTAAATTAAAATAAAAATTGTCGTGATGGATGAAATGTTGTAGCTACTTACTTTAAAAGCTGAAAGCTATACTCAAACAAACACTCCCCCACAGATGGCGTCTGGCAGTTATTTAAAAATCTTCTCTTTTTCTTTCCAGCATCCTGGTGCAGAGAGTGTTCGTATGGCATTACGTTTAATGATTACTAGCGCGGCTCGGTTACAAGTTGAATGTCGTAGCAGTTCATTAGACCAGGCTATGCTAACACAACAAGTTATACAGTGTGCTTACGATATAGCAAAAGCTGCCAAACATTTAGTTACCATGTACAATAATTCTATGTAATCTATATTCACATTAGTCTGTTTCATAGACTATTATAGCGGTAACAGGCTAGTTTTGATTATTCACACGCAAATGGTTATGTAATCTATATTCATGTTAGTCTGTTTCATAGACATAGCGGTAACAGGCTAGTTTTGATTATTCATACGCAAATGGTTATGATCAATGGAGTTGCTTAACTCGTAGTTAACTTGCTAATACTCGAAATGGAAATAAATTTTAAGTGCACGTGGAATTATTCTCACCATGGTGTAAAATTCAGATGGGCAGAAAATCGGATGAATGATTGGTATGTCGATAAATACATGTGCTCTTTGTTGGAGATGTTATTTACAAGATCGTTGATTTAGTAGTGTTGCGAGTATCAAGCACATTGATGCACATACTGAGAATGTACATGACGAGATCTAAGTTTGAAATAGTCGTGAATAATATCTGCTAAGGAGAGCGTTATATCGAAGAGTGTGCAACAATATTGGTTAATTGGTAAGGCAGAAACCAATCTATTTACAATAAGCGTTGAATATATACTCTTCGCAGATACTATCTAACTTTATTTCGAACTCTTACCCAGTGGGCACGAGGCGTCTAATCAATACCGTCAAGACGTCAGAACGACGTCGATTAGACGTTACGATTTGCCGGTATCGTATGTTCTAATAATTTTCTGATATATTTTTACTACTTTTATTTGCATACCCACATCGGTCGAAATAAGAGTAAATAATCAATGTAGAGGAGAGATTTTTAGGCGTAGCTTCAGGCTTTGTAGCATGAATCTATGCTCAAAAATCCCTCCTTCATGCTAATTAATTACTCTTATTTTGACCGCTGACCCATATTTTTTGTATAATTTATTCCACATAGAAATATACACTGATCCAATTAATCACAAATTGTCTCTAAGAAGAAGAAGAACGGTACTCCCTCGCGAGTTAAATTGACTTCTTTGACTTGAGTAGAAGTGGAAAAGAATGCTGAGGTCAACGATCTTGCAATGTATTTGTTGCTTTGTACTAAATTAGTGCTTAAAATTTGAGTAAATAATCACTGTGGAGGAGTGATTTTTGATCATAGCTGAAGTTATGCTCAAAAAACATTCCTCCACAGTGACTATTTGCCCTTATTTAAAGCATTGCTAAAGTAACCAAGCAAGATCGTTGACCTCATTTTTCCCGGAAAATATTTAAGATTCTTTCGATCTCTTAAACTAGCTTCTTCCAGTCTACGCCTAGGTTTAGTTTATGGCTAGTCTATACCAGTTTGTTTGTTTGTTTGTCTGTTGTCTGTTTGATTTTGTGTTTGTCGACAGTGTGTAAATAAATATTGAATGTGTATCATATTTGAAAACCAATCCATAACCCACAACGGACCCTAATCCTAATTCACGGAGGAGAGATATTTCATAATATTGCCAGCCAAAAATCTCTCCACCACAGTGATGACCTGCAGTTAGTACAAAGAGTATCTTCTGCAAGATCGTTTTATTAGTAGTTTTTCTCCACGCCTGTCATTCTCGCTTATTTTAGCGTCGAAACGACGTCTTCTCGACGTATAATAGACGTACTGCGTACTGGTCAGATAAGTTTGATAAGTTTTATTATCTAATGGAGGAGCGCACGGACTATGTGATTCGCAAGAAAGGAAGTAAACAATAAATCAACAGCAGGTATATTAACTCCATTCCCCTCACTACTGTACGAGTCTTAATTAACTGTCGGACATTACCTGCGGAGGAACGTTGTGGTTATAGTTATACTAAAAAAACACTTGTTCACGGGCGATGTCCGAGAGTTATTGTAAGCTCAAACTCATAAATCCTTTAGGTAAAAAAATGTGTAACTTTCCATTCCCCGTGGAAAAACCTGCTCAAAGTCCGCAGTAAAGACGCTAGAACAACGTTTGATATTCTTGCGTCTTTACTCCACTTGGTATTGAACATCCGTTTTTTCAATATTACCAAATTAGAGATGATTTCAAAATGTACAAACGAAGAATTGTGTCAACGAACTTGCCATGGATTGGTTTCACCAAGACTCAGTTCTCTATCACCCCACCCTTCCCCTCACCCCAATATTGCGTGTTGTAATTAAAACGCAGAATAGTCATATTTTATAAATTATTCTTAGCAGCTTTATATATATATATATTTGTTTTTGTTTTTCATTTTTATTATTTCTTAGAATTATATCTTTTACAAACATATTTATCTTTTTTATTTTTGTTGTCGCCAACACAGGCTATTATTAGCTCAACACAGGCTAGTTGTACTAAAGACAGGCTATTCTATTTATGAAACAGGCAGGCAGTTCATCTACAGACAGGCTGTATACCTTTATTACTTTGCTCGTATCCACACAAGCTAATCTTAGCTATTTCTAATTGTTATCTTGTACAATTTCCTCGCTAGCCTAGTATACTAAGCTCTATTTTTTATTTTTATTTCTTTCTCTTTCTCCCAATGTTGATATTTTATTTTAAAGATTACTAAAATCTCAAACGACAGATTATAACGTAAAGAAAGAAAAATGAATTAAGGAAGCAAAGAAATTTCCTCGCCAGCGGGAAGGTGTTTAAAATCCACACCCTGTCAATCTACCTATTTGTGTCCGGGTCTTTTAAATGGGCGTATCACGCCCTACAGTTCTACAATTATGTTACATCTAAAAGTACATTTGGCCATTCATCTTTTACCGATGATTATTTATATGGCAAAAAGTAAATTCTGAAATAGTAAAAACAAAATAAACATTCCGCGGGAGCTTATGGGTTTTTGTGCTGTTTCAGTTTGACTTATCCGTTGTATTTATTGTAGTCGGTCAAATCAGTCACGTGATGTACTTAAGTTATCTAGTTGGAGTTTAAATATTTTTTCTATTTTAAGAAGGCACTCCACCGTTGTCAAATTTTGCTTTTCTTTGATTTTATGAGCGCTCCACCGCTGATGATTGTTTTTGCGGCGCTGTTATTTTGGGGGGCGCATGAGACTCTGTGGAGGAGTGTGGATTAAGAAGGTTTATATGTTGATTTCTCTTCGGTTTTCGAGTGTAAGGCCATTTTATTTTGCATTTACTAATCATCACTAACTTATGATCCGATGGTCTCATCATTCCTCCATACGATATTGCATCAGTGGTTGTTAAGGGAAGTAATTCGCGAAAATTTCTTGTAGCGAAATGTCTAAAGGTCAGCCATTCGCGAAAATTAATTCTCGCGAAAAAAATTGATTTATGATTTATTAGAGCAAAATGTATGACTATAATCATAAGATATTCAGATGTTGATGCAATGCCAATGTTTTCTTCATTTCTAAAATCTCCTCAAAAAGTTGAATCTTCTCATTAGTGAAACTCAATTCCTGCAAAAAATTTCTAAACACCTGATTCGCGAAAATTTCTTCTCGCGAATTGAAAAAAAAATGTGAAAAAAAAATTAGCGAAAATTACTTCCCTTAAGGTAGCATTGGTTCTTACTGGAACTTCCCATACATGAGTTGGTTTGTGTTTAAAGAAAGTATTTGAAATTTTTAAGTTGGTAGACCCATTCTCATTTACTTTGCTTTTGCCATACTTTCTGATTACGGAATAATTCTTATGTTTTTCGCTGATCCAGTTTTAGCGTTGAAGTCTACTGCAACGATTGAAATGTCTTTTGCTTTATGATTCTTCAATACGCTATAGTTCAGTACAGAAAATGTCACGGACTTCTAGATAATTTTTAGCTCTTTTGTTGGAGCGTATGCTCTTATGATATGAATGGTTTGATTGTTGATTGTCTTTACAGTTATTTGCGAATGTTGGTTGGTAGAAATGTTATGTTGCGTCAGGAGAGAAGAAGCCCTGGGGGAACGAGATTGTGTTAGACGGTACTATAATTATAATTACTAATAGTTGTAGTAGCTATTAGATGACCTAGTCTGACAGAGAGCCTTCTTAACTTTTCTATACTGTTGGTGTGAAAAGAAAGGGATAGAAGGATCATTTTTCTTTCATCGGACACACTGTGAATCAACATATGTTATTGGTCGACAATTATTGATTGTCAGCATGGGTCTAGTCTAATCTATATTTAGAATTTACAGTTCTAGTAGCTCTACTCACTCGTCTAAGATGTATTACCCAATGCTCTTCACGGTTGCTTCCTTTTCTTAGATTGCTAATGGACTAACTGTTAAAACGTCGGAACATGTTGGGAAGTTGAACGATTTTCAACGAACAAAATGAACAAAAATCACCATCAAATTTGTGATGTAATAAAGACTGCAGTTATGATCATGACGGAAAAGGCGCAGTGTTTTTATGTGACAAAATATCTTGAATTGATCGTTATTAGACTCGAAGTTACAGAGTAAAGTATTGAGTCAGCGATGATATAGTGGACTGTTTTCTTCATAAATAAATGAATAAACTGCTTTCTCATTAACGTAATGTTCTTCGTCTTCATTTTATTTATAGTCGAGTTTAATCATTTTACCTGGACAGTTTGGATATAAAATATTACAATTTCTTTCTCCCGAAAAACCTCTGAAATTCAAGAAAAACTGACACAAACAATGATAAAAGAAATTGAACACAAGTCTCACAAAGTAAACATCTAAGATCGATAATTCAGAAGGAAAGAACGTTTAAATGGCGGAGCAGCAAGACAAAAGGTCACGTTCATGTAATATAATTGTTCATGGTATGAGAGAAACGAAACTACTACCAGTGACAACGGTAGAGAGGATGAAAAAGCCGTTAAGCATTTCATTGATGCTTTACGTATCCCATTATGGTACAGAGCTGTTATAAGAATAGGAAATGCAGAGAGAAT
>JAULBZ010008919.1:0-10381 GCA_032360805.1 Neoturris breviconis | reverse complement strand
CCTTGATATTTGTAAAACTGGAATCTGTTTGGTTGAATATTATAATATGGATAAAAATAAATAAAATGGATATCTCTAGCGGTAAAAAACTTTCACAGACGTTATACAGATAATAGTAGGAAATAAACATTAACAGCATCATATAGGAATAAATATTCACAGAATGATATCCAACCTCATGAAGCAAATGCTATTTTGACTATAATCCCCTTTCCCAAGTTAAGCCCCTCAGTTATAAACACACATAAATTCACGATTCCTTATATGCCCCTTCAGGTACAGGTGCATAATCTTATAATGTGCATAAGAGTTCGAATAAAAATAAAGTTCGTTGCAATATGCAATATTTTTTGCAGACACATGTGATTTTAGCAGTTTCTCAGGGCGCCTGGCTACTATAACGATTGTATCTCTTAATTAAACTGTCACATAGCACTAAATTGTTTCTTATATAAATGCAAAAATCTTAATATTATTCCAAACAAAATACTTCCCCAATATTGCAAGCTTCCACAAATATGAGCTAAATCCATTTATAAACAAAATGATCTCTGCAAACTAAGTTTAGAGTTGATGTGAACGATTTTAACTATACTGTTGAAGCAAGATAATTCTTTAAATTCGTCTTGGAACTTAAAAAAACATGATAATGATTAGGGATCATCTCTTAAGGATCATCATCAGCCTACAAAGGAGAGTGCTGAGTCAATGATCTTGCAATGGATTGCCTTTGCAAGCTCATTGACCTAACACACTTCTGTACAGATACATTTTTGTCGAATTTCGTCCAAATATTATTGGTTTTGGAGCAAAATTTTGAGTCTGTGTGCATGAATTAAATACTTTTATGGTTGATTTCCGGCGGAAAATATCATGCATAAGCCAAAAGAAGACGTGAGGTGTCATGTCAATTTCTACCAATGAAATGTCTTCTATTGACTTATGCACAGGATTTTCTGGAAATCAACCATTACACCAATGTGAAATAAATAATAAATATACAATACTAAAGTATCTGAAATAAAGAGCAAATAATCACTGTGGAGGAAAGATTATTGAGCATTGCTTCAGGCTTATTTGCTCTCATTCCAAACATTGTACTAGATATCAGTTCTGGAACTATAAGAGCATTGTTGGTATAGTTTTTAAATATCGATATCAGTGGTTGAAATAAGAGTAAATAATCACAGTGTAGGAGGGATTATTGAGCAGCCTAA
This sequence comes from Neoturris breviconis, assembly GCA_032360805.1. Lineage (NCBI taxonomy): Eukaryota > Metazoa > Cnidaria > Hydrozoa > Anthoathecata > Pandeidae > Neoturris > Neoturris breviconis. Next base: position 9,164 of record JAULBZ010008919.1, on the reverse strand, counting down.
AGCAATGTTCAAAAAGCACTCCTCCACAGTAATTATTTGTTCTTCTTTCAATATTCAAATTAGTATGATATAAATACATATTTTTTATAGTTTCTGAAGTTATATTTGATACATCTCTGTATTAATTGCAAATATTTTAAATGTGAATATATGCTGATTACTATAATTAGGATAAAAGAAACACTTCTCCTCCACAATTGATGCCCAACCGGTAATTTTGGCCTTATTATTTCAAAAAATTAGAATTAGACTTGAATCGTAAAATCGTAAATAATATACTACTGTAATAGTAAATATAAAGTAAATATAATAAATATAAAATTTGTAGGTCAAAAAAGGTAAAAAGGCAGTTATTAAAATCAAAGAATTGAAAGAATTCATAAATTAAAGGTACGGTATTGAAAGTAGCCCACCAAACCAACTGAAAGTTAAACCTAAGCACATAAATATGATTTGCATACACACATTATACGTCAGTGTTTGAAATATGTCTCTAAGATGGTAAAGTTTCAGATCAAATAAACATTTGGAACACTTTTTCAAGGTAAAATTATGTCAGGTCCTTCAAGCGGCTGAGTGTGATCAATATATAATATTGACATACTTAGATTCGTCGTACTGTTTATTGTTATATGTCACTACATATTTTTTGTGTTTTATTGTTCCATTTAATTTGTTTATAAGTTCGGTAGAGAACAACTCCATTATACAAAATGGACTTTGCCGTTCTGCGTTCTATATTTTATATTGTTTCCATGGTGTTATATGTTTGTTATTATGTCTCATGTGTCAAATTATACATTATATGCAAAGTTCAAATCTCCCTATAAAAATTATACGTTGATGTCTAGCGGTGGCTAGACGAAATATCCGTCTAATAAAAAAGGACATTTAAAAAGACACTTCTTGTATTTATTTTCTGCATTACATTGTATGCCCACACCAACATATTTTATAACAGGTCACTGTGGAGGAGAGTAGTGAAATTTTATATCCAGGATAAACACCCAAATTTTACATGGCATTAGGTTTCATGTCCTTAATGTAAATTTCGACTCTCTGTTACCTAACTTCACGCAGGTGGCGCACGATGAATATTCGTTTCAGTTTGTCGGCAAGGAAAGTCCGACTATGTGCTCGATCCCAAGAAATCAGTCCAAACCTAAAATTTCAAATTTTAATTCTTGGATGGTTGCCTGGTCCAATTTTATGCGTATCTTGGTACATTTTTGGCCTCATAGAGTGATAGAACTCATTAAGTATCAGCCCATATTGTGTGATTTCGCCAGTCAATTTTCTTTAAACGCATGGCTCAATTACGATCAAATGTTCAGGCATCGTGTGGCCCAGGATCAGGCCCTGCTGTGGTCCCGAGTTGATGATGACCTCTACAATCGGTTCTTGAGACATACACCGCTGCAAAATTTGTGTTTTTCTTGTTGTGGTTTCGGTCATGCACTGGGGCAGCAGGGGAGGGGAGGCCGCCCTTTTGTGCCACCCAGCCAGCAAGCGACAGTACCGCCCCTTCACCACACGTACCCAGACCTTCCGTTAGCACAGCTACCAGAGCTGACAACGGAAGATCAGGGAGACGGAATACATGCCGATTTTTCAATAGTGGAGCAGTTGTCACTCTCCTGGAGAATGTCGCTTCAAACACGTCTGCAGTGACTGCTTCAGTAGGCACCTGGCAGTTCGCTGTTCGAGTTGACATCCTTCGCATCTAGACAGCTAGATCCAATTCATCTCCAGTTGTCAGGCTATCCAAGTCTTGGCCGAGCAGTGTGAACACTAGGGTTTGGGATTCCACGTTGAGGGATTATGTTCCATATATTGGCTAAACTTGGGGGAATTTGGGTGTGTGCATTCGCATGTAGACTACAGGTTTGAATCACGAGAGAGCTGCGTCCTTGTTGACCAACTGTGTGCGATCGCTGTTGATCATCCTTAGGTCAGGCAGGTTTGAGTCAAGGCGCACAGTCCTGGTTGATCAGCGACTTTTTTGGTCCTTGTAGACCACAGGTTAAGTCAGATTTAAGTCAAGAGCCAGATCTTGTGTTTGGACTTGTTCTGTCCTTGTAGACCATCTTTAGGTTAGGTCAGGCAGGTTTGAGTCAAGTCTTGGTTCTTGTTGAATAATAAATTTCATTAAATCATTGTCGAAAATATTGTACATATATTCAAAATTGCCACAATAAAAATTTAGAAAATATTTGTTTATTAATACCTGATAGAAAAGCATATTATTTGTACATTATGTTCCAGTTTCCTAAGTATCAACCACAAATTAACAAACATAAAAGATCTTACCAAAATTACTGAAAAAAAATATTTAAATAAATCTATATACTTTCAGAAATATGTATAGAGTACTTTGGTTTAACTTTTCATTATTCAGTTGCTAATGAATGTGTTTCAGAATTAGCACCTCTATTATTATTTGTAGTTTTACTTAAATCTCCAGACAGCATAACAGGTGAGGTTGGACTTGATGGAACACTTTCAGAACCAGTTGTTAACTTGTACATAAGCTCTTCAAGTCTTTTCGCTTTTCTTAATTCATTTTCTTGAATAATGGTGTATAAGTGTTCTGTAAGTTGTTCTTTTTGCTCCTTCATTTTAAAGTAATTTAATTTTGCATCTACATATTCAGTTTCAGCATTTTGATATCTTCTTTGTGCTTGAGAATAAAGTTGACATGTATCATCAATCTTATTTCGAAGAGCTTCAACATCGGTTTGTAAAACTTCATCTAGGTGACTCAGTTGTTTTTGTATTTCTTTCAGTTTCACAGCTTCTGTTTGTGTTTGTTTAAATCTTTGTTGCAAAGTTTCCTTGATCATTGCTTGCTTTTTCTTGTTTTGTTTTTCAATATGTTGCTGTTGCAATTGTAGTTTTTCTAAACTAGATGTTTCAAGTTCAACACTTCTTTCAACACTTTTCTCATCTGAACCAACAATGATCTTATCTTCTAATATGACTGAATTGCATTCTGCTGTATTAGCTAATTCATTTTTATCTGTGGTTTTAGCCAATTCATTGTTATCTGTGGTTTTAGCCAATTCATTTTTATCTGCGGTTTTAGATACTTCTTTAGTAGGCTTCAATTCTAAACCAGTATTTAATTTTTCAGAGTCCTTATTTTGAACTTCTAAAACACGTTCAGTGGTAGCTCGTTGATTTATTTTCTTTTCCCTTACAATTCTCTTTTGTTGTTGGCCAACTTTAGATATCTTTAAATTTTTTTCAGGTTTCTCTTCATTTTCTGCTCTTAACTTCTTTAATTCTTTATCTGAAAAGCCACTCCAATCAGCCATATTTACTTCCTACAAAGAAAACATCGAATGATGGATTAAATACATACCCCATACAAGCAAACCTGCACTTTACCGTTGACGTTTAAGATTGTAAAAGCAAGGTATACTTAGATGGCCGCAATATGCTAAACAACATTATTGTATAACAGTATAGTAAAGTATAGTATATATTTATCACCACAGTATTTATATTATCAATTATGTTGGTTTAGTATAGATAAATTAACATATTAAAATAAGATTGTTATTGTAAGTTATCTATTCTTAATTATAGTATTTTTTATCATCTCTTAAGATTATATAAAGTCTTTTAATTACAATCAAAGGTATATACGGTATTGAAAGTAGCCCACCAACCAAGTGAAAATTAAACCTAAGCACATAAAATATGATTTATCTACACACATCATACAGTGTTTCAAATATGTTTTTATTAAGTTGATAAAGTTTCAGGTCAAATAAACAATCGGAACACATTTTTCAAAGTAAAATATGTCAGGTCACCGTGGAGGTGTGTTATGAAATTTCATATCAAGGATGAACACCTAAATTTTACGTGTCATTAGAATTTCATGTTCTTATTAAATTGATAAAATTTCAAGTCGAGTAAACAATTGAAACACCTTTTCTCAAGGTAAAATTATGTCACATCACTGTGGAGGAGTGTTATGGAATTTCATATCATAGCCTGAAGCAATGCTCAAAACAACTACTCCACAGTGGATATCAAACATTAGATATTATACATCATTACACATCATCCTGTATATCATATTCATAAAGTATACTTTAGCTTACTTATAAAAACCTTACACTTAATGTATTAAATCTAAGTAGAGATGTTAAAAATTATTTTTTATATTTTTTTATCATCTTAAAAAATTGAGGAGAGAGCTTCCCCAAAATACAACAAAATGTCTGCCAAAAAAGGTTCATGGTCAAAGTCTCATAGAAAATTAAAATGTCCAAAAATGTCTCCACTTCTCCCTTTTCATTTTACCATGTTATTTGGGTGAATGCGATCAAAAATATTTGGCAAACCCTTCTAAAATATCGCCACAAATGGTGGTACCGAATTTCAAAATGCTAGCCCTTCAGGAACATAGTCTAGCAATAGCCCATCCAAACTTTGGTTGGTGGGTTAAAAATGCAAACATTAGTTAGAGAGATACTCGCACATAAGTCCGTATCGAAACATTGAATAGATAACCCTGCACATATTTATATATTGCACCATTCAAACTAATAGCTTAGAACATAAAACACAACCAACTATGTCCATAAGTAATGCTGCATAATATTCTAGTGTTTTAGTCATACATTATTACTATACATGTAAGTCTGAACATATAGAGATATTGTGATAAACAAATTGGTCTGGAGACTGTAACCATCCAATCACAAGCTCAAAGCTTACACTTCATAAGCATTATTATTTTGGTGGTCTTATACCTGGGGACTTATTTATGGGGATGAGGATGAGATTGTGTGTTTACCAGAAGGAACTCGGATCCTTTGATATGCCAAAGAGCTACCATGTATGTAGAATAGAATGTTAGGATACAAACAGTAACTATTCGAAATAAAAGTAGCAATTTTAGACAAAATAGAAACTCATGGCTAATACATGAAGGGGCTTATATTTGGAATGGTGTGAGTGTTGAAATAATAATCACTGTGGTGACGTAATTTATGAGCATTGCTTCAGGTTAAAAAGCAATGCTTAAAAATGACTCCTCTACAGTGATTATTTGTTCTTATTTTAAACACTGGGGTGAGTGTTAGTAAATTAGTGCGCTTTTATACATGGGAGGGGATTGGTGGACTTATATATAGTCGAAGATTTATAGTATAATAGCTACATATTTATGTCTGATTGCAAGTGCCAACACAATTGCTCTAGAGACAAACATTGATAATTTTTAAGTGTCTCAACACAATCATCGACTACAGATGTTTGTGTGGTGTATAGATACCACTGTATATTTAGATCTAGAGCATAAATATTGAAAAGAAAGTCAATAGGAACACAATATTCAAATATTTGACTATACCTGAGATGTTGCTGTCAATTCATTAGGAACAGATGTTGCTACCGATAATGCATCAAACATAGCTTTTATTTCTGGAATATCTTGAACTGTACCATTATCTACATTTTTTAATGCATTTATCATTGATGAGCGAACCTGTTAAATAAATAAACAGTACCACACATTTTAGAGAGACCAAAATACGGAAATGAAATAATGACGTCACATGGAATTAACAAAAATATTTTCGAAATTTCGAAATTTTCTATTTTTCTTTTTAACAATATTTATATTTTATTGACATCCATTTTTGACCCTATGGCAAAATTAGCCCCAAATTTTGGACCCAAAATGTGGCATTTCGGTACAGATTTTAAAAAATCGGTCAGTAACATATAACATAACATAATATGTTTACTTTAAAGAAACCAATTCTATCGAAAAGCGTAGTTGCAGGGCATTTCCTATTTGAACCCGACTATGTGACTGACTAGCAGACAAGCCGCGAATTCTCTTTCGTTTTCATGTCGCTCATTTTATCTTTACCGCTAACTGAATTACTTCTTATCTAGTGGTAACATATTATTTCCTCCATCCAAATGTTATTTATATGTTTTGTAGAAAGGTTCTAGAAGAGTTCTAGCGTTTTCTCTCTGCTGCTCGATAGAAACAGGTCCCAATTTTTTAAACAAATTATTTGGAATGTCTCTGAAAAACATTGAGAGGGAGTGTGTAGGGCTTGTTTGGGTATTTTCTGAGTTCTAGATGGAGCGATTCAGTTTATAAGGAATAGTTACTTCATTGAGCTTCCTTAAGCTGGCTGGCTTATCTAAAGTTGGTTTTGGGTATTTTTTTCTAGCTCAAAACACAAGATTTTTTTTAAAGAAATAAGCATCAGTGAAATCTCAAGCTATTACGGCCTCCATTCATGTTTCTTTTTCCTATAACTATTTTTCATGTGTTGTCTATATCTTACAGAAAAAAGTAAAAAAGGTACTTTCATCTCTTTACTTTGTTTTTATTTTTCTCCCAAATGTTTTTTTGCTTTGTACTAATTTTAAAACTATCATTTGCTTTTTGAGATATTTACCAATGCCATGTGCTTTTTGTATTTTGGGACCAAATTGGGGGTGAAATTGGGCCAAGTACATGGGTGGGGACTGAAAATATTTCTTAGTTATAATCAATATTATGTCTGATTTACATAAAATGGCATTCAATATGATTCAGAATAAGTATATGACAAAAGTAATTTTTCAAAATTCTGAAAAATGCATATTTTGCATATTCGGGCCTAATTTAGGTCCAGATCAGGTCCCTAAAAGCTGTTTTCACTTCAAAATGTATTTTATCATAATTGCTTTTGGTATAATAACTAAATTGAATAGTCATATGCCTAACAAATGCTATTAAAATATGGGGAATTCGTCATTTTCAGGAAACAAATGCTTTTTATAGAATCAAAAAATGTATTGCAAAAGATATTACTATTTATCTAATAGATGATATTTTGGATGATATCAAAATACTTTATTTTCCCTTGAAATAAACATGCAAATTCGCTGACGACGATAATAGCTGATGAAGTAAGAAAAGCTTCCATGACATTTAAAAAAATAATGATCGATTTACTTTTGGATTATTTTCAAGTCAACTTGTTTACCTTTTTTCATGCATATCTTTATACCGATATATATATATAATATATATACCGATACCAATTTAAATGCTTCATACTTGTTCATAAAAATAAAACGACATAACAATTATTGTGAATCAAAATAATATTTACTTTTGCTCTTTTAACTTTTAATTCATTGTTTTTCTTTTGTTCCTTTTCAACCTCCACTTTGTTAACTACCCCAGTATAATCAAGGATAGTTTCTGTTGTGTCTTTTGTAAAAGATTGTGTGTTTACTATCGACATGCTAGTAGTAACTAAATTTGATACTGTTTGAACATCATTATATTTAGGTTTTAACAACAGTAGTTCTTCTAAAACTGATTGAACTCCAGTAGCTGGTGGTGGGGTTACCTAAAAATGCATTTTCAAGAGTTATACAATCATCGTATAAAACTTAACACTACCAGTAGTAATACACACATGCTTGTAAATAACCACTGTACAGTGGTTATTTACAAGCATGATTTACCTTCGCAATCCACATAAAACAAAACAGGAGTTTTGAGAGTATTATGTTGAGCATGTATCAATTCTTTTGAGATGTTTGACAATAAATTGTTGCTTTATTCCAACTTTCATAACAAAATGTATCAATGATTTCCTATTACTTAATGCATTTTATTGCTCTTATTTTCTCAAGTTATCAATGTACATTAATCCTTGGGTCCCGATAGACGCATTATGCATTCTAATACCACCAAATTTGTGCATTTGAATAGAATAATGAGGCTATATTAGAAATCTATGTGAAAAATTTCAATCCAACGAGTCCCAGCTGGGTGTTTGTGACTAAAGGTTCAGAACCTACATCCATCATCACCTTAATAAGTTTCATTTCATTAATTTCCATACTTTTTATTCTAGACGTTTTATCCCAGTGGGAACAAGGTATTTTATAAACTATTGAATGTCTTAACTTACTTTTACATTTAAGCTCCGATCTTCAAAATAAGCACCATACTTATTTATAATTCTTATTATTATATGAACTCTGTAACCTTTCTTAGCATTACCATTGGGTAGAAATACATTCCTTACATATGGTACTACTCGATTATTAGGATTCAACATGGGATAATCAACCATGCGTGCTGAATTCAATGAAGAGCTTGGCTCATTACCATTATCGTATCGGAACTCGTAATAGGTGGGTTGATCAAGTGTTTTATAATGCGCACAAATAATATTAAATTCAGTTTGTGCTGCGATTCCAACTTTTGGCCTAAAATGCGAATCAATTATAATAATTAGTTCCTCCTTGAAATTTATCATACATTGTGAGAAGCTCAGCTAATAATGCATGTGATACAAATTCAAAATTCTGAATGCATCTTCCACACCTATTTCAAAGAACAAATTACTCCACATGTATAGGCCGTTTTCCATTAGCGTAAAATTCCGCGCGAAAAAAAATGAAGACATTCCATTGGTAGAAATTGACATCTTTTGAATTCCGCGCGGAATTTTACGCAAATGAAATCCACCTTTACGAAGAATACATATCGGTGGATTAAATTATTTTATAGTGAGTCTTGTTGTTGAGTCATATATTTTGGTTCGATAGTCAATACAAGGTGATGAAAGCATGTTAATTTATTTCACAATTTTGAAAATAAATTAGTATTATCACTATACTTTTTTTTATAAGCCACTAAGGTCATGTGCCATTACTGAAAGTTGCTTAGGATAATCTTAAATTCTAGTGCTAGAAATTGCTTGACAGTTGCTAATTGTTGCTAATCATTTATTTACTTTTGAAAGAAAGATAATAGAAAGGCCTGATTCTGGGACTTTCTAAACAGGCATAAATATATTATACATTAGGTTTGTTATGGAAAAAGTAGAAAAAACAAGGTTATGCAGCATTTCCAATTGACAAATGTAAAAATAAAATTGCATTTTATGAAGTTGCTTATGACTATGATAATTGAGTTCTAAGTTGCTTAATGTTTTACTGTCTGAGTACTGGCTGCTTATAAAATGGTTGCTCATAAAAACAAGAGTGTACCTTAAGGGAAGAAATTTTGGCGGGAAGAAAATTTGGCGGATTTGGCGGTTTTTGCCCAAAACTGCCAAATTAAATTCCCGCCAAATTTAAAAATAATCGTCATCCGCCAAATTTAATTCCCG
>JAULBZ010008918.1:0-10381 GCA_032360805.1 Neoturris breviconis | reverse complement strand
TGGACGGTGGGACGGTGGGACGGTGGGACGGTGGACGGTTTGCGGTGGGACGGTGGACGGTGGTTTTGGAAAATGCCCATTTAATATTGTCTCGCCCTCCAGCCCAGTGCTAAAATTATGCCACTCAATGAAACGAGATCAGCTGATTTTCTTTTCTTTAAGTAACCGAAACTTCAGCTTCATGAAATGACTTAATTTCTTTGTTATGTTTGTTGAAGTAAATACATATGAACAATATAATTTTTATCCTTCCCAGTTACCAACCTAGATATGTTTAGGGATCGCGGGTCTTGTTTTTTTCATCTGGGTTCCAGTATGCTACGTATATTTTAATAATAATTTCAATATAGAAAACTGACGGTAGCCGAATATTTTCTTATGGGAATGGCAAATCAATCACATTAAAAATATATAGGCTGTTTCATCTGGCCCGATTGGGAGAATAATAAAATAGTTTTTAATACATATGACCCTTCATATTTCTCCAGCGTAAATTCGAGAGGGAATAGTATTTTTATTGGCCAGTTGGTTGCTTTACTGATTACTGGATTGTAATCTCACAGTGGGAAGAACTGTTAGTATAGAAAGTATGTTTCTGTTATCATATACACGTTTTTTTTATATGCATCAGAACTTTTGAGCTGAGCCTCATGATACTTAAATATTTTGTTTTTTTAAAGGCTCACAAAATGCTTAGGTGATTCTTTATCAGAGACACATATCTTAACGTCAATACAGTGTAAACCAAGTATAACAAAATAAACATTCGAAAATGATGTTTAATTTTTTGGAGTTGACTTAATTTTACTTTTCTTTTTTTTTTGTTTTCTTGTTAATTCTATTCGTTGTGGGGATAATTCACGAGTGAGTACTTATATAAAGATGATTTTTTTGTATCGTTTCGTTTTCTTTTTTCTTTTTTTTTTTGTGGAAATTTAGTTCTTCAAAATTTTGCAAAAATTCATTCACAAAAAATTGATAACTTTTCTGTGGTAAAGGTGCGTAATATATTCGAATATTTGTCTCTTGTCAGGGGCGTAATATATGAATATTAGACACTTTTCAGGGGCGTAATATATGAATATTTGACACTTGTCAGGGGCGTAATATATGAATATTTGACACTGTTACACTTTCTGGATAGTTATTTGCTGTTGATATAATATTTGTGACGTCATTCCATTTTTCAGACTAGAATGTATATCTTGAAGACCAGACCACTTGGGAAACATTATTTTGTCATACGGACAGGCATTACACCATGTAATAACTGGCAAAAATTTCATGGCAAAACTCTTCTTTATGAATTTATGAATCATGGACGGGACCATAATCTCTCCAGCCAACATATTTCAAGTATAATAGGATTAAGGTTGAGTTTCATTAGGCGGGAAATTACGAACGAAAGTCAAAAAGAAGAAAAAGAAGAAATTCCATTGGTAGTAAGACATCACAAGTATTTCTTAGCCTGCGGAAAGGTTTTTATAACTACCGAGCACTCACTGCTATAGTCGGTAGATTTAAGAATTGGGAGTACAGGCTAAGAAGCATTCTTCTTTGTAAGGGACCAAGCTCGTCCCTAGCCCCTTTTGACTTTTTTTTATTTTTAAAGTTAAAAGGGGCTGGGGACGAGCTTGGTAAGGTTCGCTCAAAATACCAACTATTTTGGTACGGTTAAATCAACTAAAATTGACAAAGTTCAATGATAATGAAATTAAACAGAAGTGTATTTGGTCAACAAACTGGCAATGGGTTGGTTTCTTCAGGACGAAGTAATCTCCTCTGTAGATTTTATTTTTGAGATGGTCCCTAACGAATGTTTTATGTTTTCTTTTATAATAAATTATGTAGAAAATTAAAAAGATGTTTTTAAGTACTTACGTCTGTAATAGCAGTTATTTTTCTTTGTGCTGAAGCAGATAAGAAAATGCAAAAAAAATATCTTAAGGACCTGTCTCTTATTAAGTAGGAAGTAAAAGGCTATCATTACTACTAAAGTCTTATAAAGTCACTATTGAGAGGTGCGACCGTAGCCAGTGGACAAAAACTTGTTCAAAGTCCGCAGTAAAAACGCTAGAACAACGTTGAAAACGTTGTTCTAGCGTGTTTAATGCAGACTTTGAACAATTTATTTTATAGTATTTATATGGATTTTTAACTGTTCTGAGTTGATAGAAACCATACCAATGGTATGGGTTTCACTATTTAACTTTCAAATTTACATATCTCAATGTTTTTGTTTGATTTTGCGCATCTGGTATATGCTTTTTCATTCTTTGTGTTCGCTTGTTAAAACAATGTAGACAGATCGAATTCTTGCTTGGGTGCTCGGAAGTGAAAGATTACAATCGTGCCGACCGACACGGCGTCATATGAACATCGACATCAGTTTAACGAGGACGTCGGGAATTCTGGATTATATTTAACAATAATTAAAACTTTCCCTGCCTACGACGTCACTCGACGCTTTTTTGACGTTGATCCGGCGTCGTATGCTTACTTGGTTTCAAACTTAAAAATAAATTATGAAAATAAACTTATATAACTCCTTCCACTTTTTCTTGGCGTTTTATTTGACTACTGCAAGACCCGATTCAAAGTCCGCTGTAAAGACGCTAGAACAGCGTTGAAAACAGACTTTGAACAAGTTTTTGCCCACTGGAATGTATTTCGGTTATAGCTTGAAGCAACTGAAGTACACATATTATTAAAACATATATTTGAACAAACAAGCTTTACAAAAGTGACAACGTCACCAATTTATATAAGAACTAAAAGTAATTCAGAAAGCTGACAAAAAACAACATAAACAAAAATAAAATAAAACAAAAAAGTAAATAAATGGTGTCAAAGCAGCCGAAGCATAAAAAATAATGGCGTCGTAAAAAATAATTATTTTCACTTGTTTATGTGTATATGATTAAAAAGTTTTGTTTCTGCAGCTAAAGGCGGGTTTCCACTGGGCGAATTCGTTCGCAAGAATTCTAAATAAAGCCATTGATTTGGTTAAAAGTGACGTCACCTACTCTTTGTGATTGATGGTCATTGACCTCACGATATTCCAAATAATGTTCCATAAATTTTCAACCTCGTACGCAGGGCTTCTTGACTTTTTTGAAAAACGAGGTTGATAAATTTTATTTTCATCTTTATATTTTAAGAGGGTTATGTTCGGAAAAAATATGATTCTATCATTTACCTACCCCCTTAAAAATATATATAGTAACTAATTAATGAATGGAATGAATGACCATTAAACCTCGTTGGGCCGGGCTTTAGATGGGTTGAAATTAGATCTCAGGATTGGCTTAACATACAGTCCGGAAATTTGGTAGGCTAATAATATAACATCTAGTAAACAATTTGAATAAGTTATTTTTGAAGTCATAATTTTTTGCCGACGTCATCAAAAATCCCACCTTACTTGTGATTTTTTTTTTTTGTTGAAAAGTGTGTATTCAGAATGTGTATTTCCATATCTGGCAATACACAGTCCAAGTAAGAAATATACTAGACCGTATTCAGTGGTCTTTCACGCCTTAAAATCTACCTATCCGTATTTCTCCTGATTCGGACTGTGTATGGCAATCCACAGTCCATGGCAATACATGGCAATACACAGTCCGAATACGGAGAAATAAGGGACCGTATTCGGTAGGCTTTTACGCTATGTACATTACATGGTTGTTTATGTTCAAACAAACGAGAACAAACAAGCAAACAAATTATCGAGTCCATTTTTGCAGGCTTATGTGAGGAGTGATACTTGCACACAGGTATCTTGCCATATTCGGTGTTACTCTATCCATTTCTATTTTTGTACAGTAGGTAAATAAGGAATAAAAATCACACATGTGATCTGCAATGTATTGATATTGTGGTCAGTAGTTGCATATATCTAAAGCACGTGTTATTTGCAAAGTAAATATGTTTCCATTCATGGGTGCGTGGAAGTTCAATTAAGTCAAACAATAAGCAATGAATTATGAAATATTTGATTGTTTGTTTGTTTTATATCAAGTGCGTATTTTAATTGCAAGCACTTAACTCCTTACGAAAGATTATTTGTAAGATCGCTGACTAAGTGTTCTTTCATGTAAAGCATTTGTACTTTGATTGATGAAGCAGATATTGTAGCCAATTTGTAGGTTCCTAATCACTCAACTGTAAAGTTTTAAGCAACTAAATGTTCTATATAGCCAAAACTGTCGAACTCAGTTCTCTAAAATATTTGTACTGTGATGGCAACAATTAATAGCTACTGTAGCCAATTCATAGGATTCAGATAATTCAACTCCAAAGTTCTAAATAACTTAATTGTAGCCAGTATGATGGGGACAGTAAATATTACAGCCATTTTATAGGATTCCAATCATTCAAGTCCAAAGTTTTCGAAATGGTTAAGTTTATTTTGTAGCAAAACAGCAAATGGAGCATTTCGAAACGTTCCGAAATGTTGACAGTCTTCATGTTTTGTTGTCTTTATGAAATGTATTTTTTTTCTTTCGCGCGGAACTTCAGCCTAATAGAAATCGACGTGGCAACAAACACAACGTGAAAGACTTCTGAATACGGCCCAACATATTTCCGTATTAGGACTGTGTTGGATAGGTTTTACTCCGAGTACTTCAGATTTCTGCAAAAATTATTTTTGGTACAATTTTTGAAGTATCTTGATTTTGATGTCTTGGCAATTAAGTGGTAGTTTCGTTGGGTATAACCGTTTCTTATTGAACAGCGCGCCACCAAATGTCAATATGAGCACCATGGTGGGTACATGACGTCGGGTTAACGTTGGAACAACGTACAAATGACGTTGATCCGACGTGGGATCCATGCAGTGACTACTGTAAACAAAGAAGTGTGCTAAACCAGCGATCTTTAAATTGATTGGCTCCTCCGTGCAAATAAATCAATCAAATACAAGTCCGTTGCTAACCTTTCTTTGTTATTAATAGCACATGACCAGTTACTTCTGGCCAAGCAACTATCACCATTTGCCAGTAACAATTGTTACCAAACGCCAATTACGACTGTCAACATTTATTTGCCAATGACAATTGTTGTTTTCAGCTAAGTGTTTGTTTTATATGATTAGGTAAGCCACTTCACCTTTTAACTATTTGACGTGAAGTCTGTCCTTTTTTGACGTCATAAGCTTCTAATATTTCCAGATATTGTCACATAAGATTTATTTAACTTAATATTGAAGGCTATATTATCACAAATCAGAAGAAAACTAATTAAGTAACTAATTTTGGCTATCATTACCCCCTAATACTTGATATACGGGTCCGTATTCCGTAGGCTTTCACATTGTGTGGAAATAATAACACAAAGAACTATGCATGTTCACCAAGTATTGCGGATATATTAAAAAAATATATATTAAATAAATAAAATTTTATAAATGTACTATAATAAATATATTTGCTTTGCACCCAGTGGGCAAAAACTTGCTCAAAGTTAGCAGTAAGGACGCTAGAACAACGTCGCTCGACGTTGTTCTAGCGTCTTTACTGCAGACTTTGAACAAGTTTTTCCCACTTGGTAAAAGCTTTCATTTTTATCGACTTCAAATACGTTCTTGCAAGCACGTGACTATATATGATTCCCGTGATCATCCAATTTCATAGTAATAATGACTTTCCAGTGGACAAAAACTTGCAATTTGTAACAAGGTAATTCTAGTGTTTTTACTGCGGACTTTGAACAAGATTTTACCCACTAGGTTAACGTAATGTTAATGTCAACGAATACCAAATTTGCTTTAAAAAAAAAGTGCATTGCTATATATGGTAATTTTTTACGCGATGTCCGTAATCATATCCTGAATGGTTTCAACGTTATCGTGGAAATCTTAAATGTTGTTTTAGACAGAAAAATAAATCTGTTCGGTAACAAATCTTCTTGCAATCTTTCATCAGTTCATTTCGCAGTCTACGTGACCGATTGCTACTAGGAATAAATTTCATTTTCAATTTCACTGTTGATTTCATTTATGATTCTTTCGATATCTTCATCAGTAAGACTTCTTGCAGATCGACTATGTACTTTTTGTTTTGGTGTAACGAGTTTTTTATGAACATTCTATAAAGAGATCAAATTAAATTAAATATACAACTGAGGAATAAACAGATAAAATGCCGACAGCCAGAAGTAAACATGATATGTGACGCCAAGTTCTGCCAATAACATGTTTTCTTTGGCTCCCATCATCGACTTTCTAAAAATAACCCTGCGCAAAATAATGACCTAATCTTTCCGCAGCTTGATGGAAATACATTAAATACGGCACCCAGTGGGCAAAAACCTGTTCAATGTCTGCAGTAAAGACGCTAGAACAACGCGGAAACACGTTGTTCTAGAGTCTTTATTGCGGACTTTGAAAAAGTTTAAATAGATTTCCTATCTACAGAGAAGAGTAAACGGGTAAACGAGCAAAGTGCCTATGAAGAACTCTATAAACGTTATTCTAACGTTATTTTGCTGACTTTGGACAGGTTTTTTCTGGCTGGGTAAGTTCTTTCAATGGACTTTGTTGGTGCAAAGAAACAAAACAATTCCAAATCTACCTTGCTGGCACAGGACGTCGTAACACACGTCGCGACGTCGTTTTGACTTTGTTATGACGTTGTTACAACGTTGTATGCCCGTACATATAGATACTATTCCTGTAGATTTCTCCTTATTTCAAATTGTATGTAAAAGAGAAACAAAAGCTGAGAAAAGCTGGCGTTAAAGGCTATCGGATACATTCATTTAGGCTATGTGAAACTGGTTATCTTATCCTGCATGGATCATATATTACCTTTCCATCTTTCTTACATCTTCTATAGCGTATCCAAGCACAACCAATACTTTGAGGTCTTCCGTTACATGAAGTCATAAAGGTAGATGTAAAAAACAATACTAGTAACCATAATAACGAAGACATTTTAATTATTCGTTTGCTTCTTTTCTTATCATGCAATGTTCTTTCTTTAGATGCTCTACAAAGATATGGTTAAATTTGAAACGCGATGAACCCTTTATATAATCACCAACTAATACTTTAGAACCCAGTCCCTGTCGGTTTAGTCTTTACATAAATGACGCTATTTGATTATATCATTAGTCATTATACCATCTTGAAATAGTTGTTTGTATAACAGTTCGAAGGTATTTTGTGAGATTGAAATAAATAAATAAACAAATAAACATGTAACGTCATCTTATTTGTTGTTTTTATAATTCATGTGTTATACATTACGTTTTAGCGTCTTTACTGCGGACTTTGAACAAGTTTTTGTCCACTGGGTTCGCTCCTTAAGCTGAATTTCTATTAGCGTAAAATTCCGCGCGGAATGCAAATGGAGACATTCCATTGGTAGAAATTGACGTCACACGTCAATTTCTACCAATGGGATGTCTTCATTTAGATTCCGCTCGGAATTTTACGCTAATGGAAAACGGCCTTTATTGTTTCCACCGGATAAGATTTGAAACACTTTGAAATGGTTAATTCTTTTTTCGTAATGGAAATAGCCTGAGATCCAGTATCAACCACTCGTAGTACTTGTGACTCGAGCTCAGGCTAAATGGAAACAACCAACGGAGTCTTTTGTAACGCTCTAAATTGTCGTTCTTTCCAAAATATCTCACGCTCTTTCATAGAATTCAACCGAAAATAACTTTATTTATTTATTCTATAATATAAAGTACAATAAAACAGTAAGTAAAGTCAGTCTAGTTATGATGTTGACTAGTGCGGCTATTGATGGGTTTCAACAAGAAACTATCGACGTGTGATTTTGCCTGCTTGCAAACGCCCTTTTAAAACTTAGATCACGTGACCATAATTATTGCATAATTAGATACCCTCCTTCTCTTATCTTTATAATATAACATAAATAAATTCATTTAATTTTTTCTTTCACCAATAAGGAAGGAATACACGAGAAAATTAGAAATTTGTGCAAGAAATTCATTTTATGATAAAATACTTAGAACTTTTTGTCAATAAATTTCGCGAAAGACTTGTTCACGATTTTCCGTGAGAACAAACTTACGCGAATAGCTAATTTTGGCATTTTTGCGAACAAACTTTGGTGAAATTTCTGAAAATCGCAAAAGTTTTTTTCACGAAAAGTTCTTCCCTTAAAGTAGTGCTTTAAAAATGCTATCTCGCAATGAGGAGTCATACCATAGGCGAAATTAAAATGAGTTTTCTTCTTTAATGAAGCAATTAAGAACCATTTCATCATAATCATGTCGTCCTAAAAACATTTCAGGTATCATATCAATTTTATTTCCAAATAAATAACATAACGCTCAGACCAATTGGAAACAAAGACATACACAAACACTTAGGATAAATTATGAAACTACTCCAACCTTGTAAGAAGCTCGCAGCATTTATGTGTATGCATGGAAACTCTCAAAAGCATGATCATAATTTTAGACTTTTCTGATCCTCATGCTATGTATGCTTTGAGCTAAAAGGGGAGTAATATAGCTATATGAATATCTTGCACAGAGCTACACCTGCGATCGTCTGCTGAGCAGAGAACTGCTCAAGATTCTTATGGCTTCTCTTCTTACATGTTTACTTATTTTCCTCTTCCAAGGGTATAAAGTGAAGCTTACTAGCTTCATTCTTGCTTAACCCTATTCAAGCCGGGCTTTTGGAGGCTGTGAATAGCCGGGGGGATGGGGGGGGGGGGGGAGGTGGTCACAAAGTGTGGATGTATACAAAAGAATTGCATATCACGCATACTTTCACACATATGCGGACAATTACATTTCCCGCATACTTTTTATGGAAGCTCTCTGTTTCTGACTAATTCTCCTTGTTTTGATATTTTAAATAAGAGCATGCTAATTTTTTTTTAAAGCTTTGAGCCTGCAAGAGCATTTTTTCTATTATATATTTTTTCTTTACATAACAGATTGCAGAAATATTATTTCTGTATCATCAAGTTCAGCAACGTCAATAAATTGTACTTTCCAATCTTTTTATTAAAAAACAAAATGTCTCCGATCGACATCCCAGTTTTTTTTATAACTTGTCACACAGTCTAATCACACTATCACCGGTCAAAAAGGGATATATTGAATGATTTAATATGACTAAAATTTTGGGACTTTTCATACAATTTATCTAGGATCATTTTGAAAAATAAATTATTCTGTAACTAGGAATAATTTCCCCTAACAACCATATTTTTGACAGGTGGTAAAAAAAGGTTTTGGTATATACTTTAGGAACAAAAACATTTTTACCTAAAATGATGACGTCATCACAGAGCCCCAGAAAGGCCTGCTTGAATAGGGTTAAGCCTTAAAAAGAAAGTTTGGTTAAGAACATGAAGGCTTATAGCAATCAGGTACGTTCTTATAAAACAAACGGGTATAAGAAAGACATAAATAACAGCTGCTTTATGCTTTAGAAAAATAAAACCAATAGTAATAGCCATGTAGCCTGAGTTCCAGTCCCAAACTATAACAAGTACTTGTTGTAGTTTTGGACTGAAACTCAGGCTATAGCCATGTTGATATTTTATCCTTGTGTGCACGACCACCTGACAATACTCCGAATATTTCTTTAATATTAATATCAAGAGGTTTATGATAATAAATATCAGAAAAAATAATTAATTCTTTTTTGGTACAATTGCACCCCTAAACATATGAAAAAGAATAAAAGAATAATGGTGAAAATATTATAAATGGGTCCCAGTGGACCAAAATTTATTCAAAGGCAGCTGTAACACGACGCTAGAACAACGTCTAATTTTTTGCTAACTAGGGTTACGTTCTTTTCATATATTTAGCAAAAATGAATCACATAACCTCCTGAATATGTCAATACTTTAAGGTAAATTTATATGATAACATTTGGAAAATCAGGGTGTCTTATGTTATTTAATAAACACAAATAATATATTACAACATTTCTATCTATCAGGTTAGAACCAAAATTTTAGTCATATAAGCCATTCAATATATCCCTTTTTGACCGGTGGTAGGAATGTTGGGACGATAAGTTATAAAAAATACGTATTTTGATAAAAAAGATTGGAGAGTACATTTTTTGACGTTGCTGAACTTGATGATACAGAAATGATATTTCTGCAATCTGTTATGTAAAGAAAAAATATATAATAGAAAAAATGCCCTTGTAGGCTCAAGGCTTTAAAAAATAATTTAGCACGCTCTATCCATTATGCTCTATCGCGTTATTTAAAATATCAAAACAAGGAGAATTATTCTAGCCTGTACTACAAACTCGATATCTGGCGACATCTTTTTTTGCCGCGGGGAGGGTCTGTGGAACAGGCTAAATTATTCAGAAACAGAGAGTTTCCATAAAGAGTATGCGGGAAATGTGATTGTCCGC
>JAULBZ010008917.1:0-10381 GCA_032360805.1 Neoturris breviconis | reverse complement strand
AGATAAACCTCAAGGGACGTCTAGAGGTCATTTTCCGTATTTACGTTTTACTTTTGGCTTGTATTGCTTGTCGAAATCCGTAAAATGTCTTATAATTTATGCGATCGGTTGTAGATTTAGCCTACTAACGACTATAAACCAGTGTAGCTTTTACTGGAAGTAGTTATCTATTCGGTAAATTAAGTAATAAAGATTAGTAATTAAAACGTCATAATCAAGCTTGAAAATCTTTCTAAAGCTAAGAAAAATGGATGAAAGTTAAAGACAAGAAAGATTAAATTTTATAAATAAAAAATTATCTCATGAACGTGGTGATGAAATTAAAAATGAAATATAAAAGAAGAAAATTTTGTCAATTTTGGCACGCTATAGTAGGCTAATGTGGGATTAAAACAGTTTTTTTTTATAACTTAATGAAAGATACATCTTTTTACACTCTCAAAATCTTATTTTGTTCATGAGATATATAGCCAATTAAAAATGAAGTAAACAATGGTAATTTTTTTCTGAAAAAATGCTGACGTCAGCACAATGTTTTGCAAAATTTAAATTTTGATCGTATTTTTATAATTCTGGTATCAAGAGCTAATTACATGTCAATTTTCACGCTTGTAGCAGGTTTCTGTCTTCAAAAAACCATGGGGGGAAGGGGGCAGTTTTGCCCCCCCCCCTGCCCCATATATTCAACGTACATAAAAAAGCCCATATATAATAGGGTAATTCCGCTCCTGGTAAATATTTTGCTTTTAACCCACCACCGGAAGAAACTTCGCCAATGGAAAAGCTGTCATCAGCATCACTGTCATATAAAAGATTGACTGATAAATGGCCAACAAAAAGAACTTTGCCAATGAACAAGCGGTCGTCAGCACCACTATCATATAAATGATTGGTTGACTGTTGACAATATCTTTGATAATTTTTATCATAGGAAACAAGATGCTTAAAAAGCGTCTGTTTCCTACCAACGTTTTTGAAAAACCAATGCTCATTTTGATTCAAAATTAGTTTGTCGTCACAAATTATGCAATTTTAAATACTCTGTGCACAGGTGCAAAGGTTACCATTCCATTTAATCGACCGTACGAACCAAATTCGGATATCGAGAAGATAGCAGATTGTCTTATTTCAACAAAAAAGAAAAAGAAAAAGAGAGTTAAAATATTAAAACAGTTTAGTGCAGACTACAAGTTTTTTTTTATAAGCATCAAAACTTCTTCAGTTCTTTGTTCTTCCAATAAATTTTCTTCGACCTTTCACGATAAAGTATATTTCCAGATCTACGATCCGAAGGCTTGATATAGGATATAGAGCCAAAAAGCATTTATTGCTTTTATGAACTGAACACTTCTTTAATCTTCAACAATCTTCAAATAAAGAGACAGTAAAATGAACGAATTTTAAATATCGACAAATATACTTTTGCTCCAGTGGTGCTTTCGAATTTTGGAGGTATGGATAGAGAATGACAAACTTTCTACTCCTTGAAATGATTGCTGAATAAAACGTAAGTTCAAAGTCATGTCTACTAGATAGATCTCTAAGATAAATTCGCCTAGTGAAGATCCGCCTATAGTTGAATGAACAATTAATTAATTTGTGAGCTTACTACTATGAGCTCACTATCTTTACCCTTCCGTGTTTTTTTGACTTTTTCATTTAACGCGCATGTCGGTAGAAAACTCCGATAATATAATTAATTAGATGCACTAATTAAACTTAATTAAACTAATTAAACTTCCTTGTAAATACTAATGACACAATTAAAGTGACGTGACATTAAGGTTTCTACCAATAGAATGTCTTCATTTGGTTTCAAATTTTCTGCCTCGTGGAAACCAACCTTTAGAGTGTTTTGTCAACAAGCTGTATATCATTGCATAAATGCTTTACGAACTCTATAATGCTCGAAATAAATATATATAAATCATAGTGCAATATGGTTTAGTTCGTGATGGGACCGTCTCAAATATAAAGTCTTCTGAGGAGAGTAAAGTCAACGATCTTGCAATGGATTGGTTTCTTCATACTGAAGAAATCAATCCATTGCAAGTTCGTTGATCTAACACACTTCTGTGCCGATTCATTTTCGTTGAATTTTTTCAATTTTAATTCATTTAATCCTAAAAATTTGGTTATGGAGTGAAATTTTAAGATGTGCAGAAGTGTGTTAGATACCTCCATGGTTAGGTCAATGAGCTTGCAACGGATTGGTTTCTTCGGTACAAAAAAAAATCCATTGCAAGATCATTGACTCTACTCTCCTCAGAAGACTCTATATTTGAGATCGTCCATTTGTTTCTTTACATCTTTACACAAGCTCGTCCCCAGCACCTTTTGACTTTTTTTTATTTTTCTCGGACCTTATAGAAAAGAAAAGTCAAAAGGTGCTGGGGACGAGCTTGATCTTTACATAGATTTTAAAGTCATCAAACGAAGGTCAGCATTTTTACTTTCTTACATTTGATGTGCAGAATCTTTTTCTTCTATAATTCAGATATCATTACATGTGGATCCGCTAATGTTGAATTGGTTTTTTCTGGTTTAAAGGTACAAAATCACCCTGAGATGTTTTTTTTAAATTCTTCCTTCTGTAGTCTAGATGAAAGTTCTTATTGTTACTAACATATTCTGAAGATTTGACTCCATAAGAATGAATATTATAAATAATACTGTGTGGCAACCATCTTGTTTGACAAACATTTTCTGTTTTCAGAGAAAAGAATTGCTTGTTTTGCCACTTCTTGACATTTTTTGACTTTGAAATTTTCTGAGTATGTTCAGTGTGTGTCACTTATCCATTTGACATAGAAATTGGACCAAAAAAGGTGATTATGTACCTTTAAGTACCCCCTGGGTTTTTTTCACCTCATTTGACTATATACAAAAGTTGATAACAGCGATTTTCTCGACAACTACGTCCACTAAAAGTAAAAGAAAAACTGATTATAGTACAGAATGCAACAGTAAAAGCATCAAATGTTGCTAATAATACAAAACAGTAACGCATAAAACATATTCTAATTTATCGCGTTTGCTTTAATAGCACTAGCAACTCTAGAATAAGCGTATCTATTTTTAAAGTTATTTCAGGAAATTATGGTTTAAAAAATTATAAGTACATGTGTAGTGTATATTTTTAAATTCTGATTTTTCAGTCTGCCAATTCCCTCTATAGCTATTGTACAGTAATGACTCAGTGGTTAAGCGGTGGCGCTTATGATCCAGAAGTGCCCAGTCTCTGGAAGTTCTGCCGCCTACCTAAAAAAAATTGCATCGAATTCGCATTCATCAGTTCTGCAATATTCAAGATTTCCAAGTGATTCGCATTCTTCATTTTACAAGATTTCCAAGATTTGTTTATTTACATTACGACAAACGGTATACCTTTTTTTTTAGACAAACTAAGTATCAAAAAAATCTGTGACAGGAGGGCAGAAATAGGGTTAACCAGGCCTCTGAATTCACGTCAGTATCCCCTGTAGAGGAGTATCTTTGGGGACTAATTTTGGCTGCAAATTAGCGTAAGACTCATAACTTTTGTTAGAAAAAAGGTTTTTACATTCTGAATGATATTAAATTTAGCTTTTTTTAAGTTGTACAATTTATATTGCCTTAAAACTATTGCTTTAGTCACTATAAGGCGCCAAAATCACCAAACAAATATATAGGAATTAAAAGCATATTAAAATTGCCTTTCTATGTTTCTTCAATAATTTTTTTGTATTATAAACAATTAAAGCTACAGTATTTCATTTTCTTTAAGGAAAACTTATCATGGCTATTTTCAAACAAATTCATTAATCAAGCGTCTCACAGAACGGTTCCTATTGTTAATTGAAATTCAAAATATAGCGAAATGAAACCAATTTTTTCATCATACTTTTAGCATATACAGTATTGGAAATAAAAATATTATTTACACCCACGTTGACGACGAATAGCAGGTACCTACAAGCTCTCACATAAATCACATAAATATTTGAGACAATGGAAAATTCGAGCAAAAATTCCGAATTTCCAATTAGATAAAAAGCCTTAAAATTTTAGCAAGACAAAAGATACAAAAAATCGAATATGTTCCAAGAGCCTGAGCCTAGGGACAGCAGTCTACTCGATAAATATCTGAAATAAATCTCTAGAGACTTGTCCAGGTCGTTTTCCGGATTTAAAATCTACTTGTGGCTTGTATTACTAACTAAAATTCTAGAAATATATCTCATTATTTATGTGTTGGCTTGTAGTTACAAGTGCACACTATGGTGGAGCTTGATGGAGAACGGTGAACAGAAGAAGAGAAAAATAAACTTTGATTGGCAAATAAACGCTAGAGAAAACAAAACTTCAGATAAGTCATGTAGCTACATCATTGCTTCTTCAATTGGTAATTTTTCTGCATATAGTCTATATATATTTTTAGTAAAGTCTGGCTCTGATTCCCAAGTCAGCAGAACGTTCTTAGTCAGCTCCAGCTCTACGCTCATATCATGTCTTGGAGGTTTTCTAAAGCATACATGCTGATCTGTATAAGTAATGACATGTTTCATGCAGTACGACGTATATCGAATAACACCGTTGAAATTTGTTTTCATCATTCATGGCAGTTTCTTCTGATTGTTCTTGACAACAAATAACAAATAATTTCTTGTGGCTTCTTGAACAGTCGATCATCTCCGACCTTCATTTTATTATTTCCTTAACCGTGGTCGTACTTTATTAGAGCAGATAAAATACGGCAACATCATTATATCATAGTAAGTGTGAGGAGTATTAACATCGAAACGTGAGAAGTTAAAACAAAACGCGGGTGAGTTCTTACTTCTTACTTCGACGTTGCTAAAGCGTCACGTGTTTACTGGATTACGATAGTCCTTACAAGCTTGGCCAAATATACTGGGGACAAACTGAAATATTTGCAAAAATTCGAAATTTCAACGTAGAGAAACGTGAGAAGTCTATAATTTTGATTAGCAAGACGAATGTCGCAAAAATCCAAATTTGTTCCAAAAGCCTGGGTACTAGGCTGCTAGAAGCAACTAACTTTGTCGAGTTTCCAAATAGTCCTAGGTCTTAAGTCTACAAGATAAATCTATAAATCAGGGGACTTGCTGTGGTCGTATTCTGCGTTTCTGTCTTGCTTGTGGCGTGTAGCCTGAGTTCCAGTCCCTAACTACGACAAGTAGTCTCAGGCTAGTGGCGTGTGTTACTTGTCGAAATTTGAAAAAGATCTATATATTGATGTCTAAGATTGTAGCCTTAGTTCAGTATTCAGTAAGTATTTCGTTCTTATTCATTTTTTATTTTTCAGCAACCGTTACAGCGACAAAGAACATTGATGAAGGAGTTTCTCCTGCAAAAAGACTGTATCATAGAACAAAATGAGTTAGGGTTAGCCAAGTTATTAGAACAGTTAAATGCAGCTGCTCGAAACAAAAATTTGGTTGCTACTCCTACCGACACATTGGTCATTAAGCCTTTTGTTGATGTCGAAGCATCGCAACGATGCCAAGAATTTTCAATTAGAATCGGATGGGAGTTTAAGAATACAATTATCTATGAATTACCTCATTCACTTGGTATGTTTCACGAACAGACACGATTAAATATGTTCAAGTGTTGTGGTGGGCAACCTCGTTCAAGAGAGAAGAAGCCCTGGGAACGAGGTTGTTGCGGTGGGATGTAATCAATGGTAATTTATTTATATAAAATACGTACTTCCCGTTGTTAGTTTATCTTCATACTTCATACGAGATATTTGTTCCTTATGATAGAATGATCTAAATTCTAAATTAGCATATATTTATTTTCCTTTTTTCTTTGTTTTACATGGGTAACCTAAGTCAAACTATAAATACATAAGTTACACAGTTAACTATTTACACCCATAAAAAAAATATACTAAATAAATACTATTTTATAATATCATAATATAAGGTTAATCATGTTAACGGTACCTACATGTATTCTTATCCCTGTATGTATTTTTTGCGTAATCTATAAGGACAATGAATGTTCTGGAATCCATTTTTTAATTTCTGTCTGAGATTGTTTTAACGAATGAGATTTTTTTATATATTCTGGGACGATTTGCCAAATAAGAGGTCCTAAATGCCGCAGTGAATCATCCCAACTTTGTAAACTCGGGGAACAGTAAAGTCTTCTTGTGATCTAATAACTGGACCATTGTATATATTTTTTCAATAATGTCATCCATTATATAAATGGCCAAACCATTTTTAGTTTTATATAACTCAATTGCTAAGGCCTGGATATTTCGATGGTGTATGGTAACCACATTATCTTTTTTAATGACTCATCAAAAGTGGAGTGGTAATCTTTGTAAACTATTCTTAAGGCTCTTTCATGGAGACGATTAATTTCATTATTTAGACTCCTATCATGAAACATCCACACTAAAGGACAATCAATAAGCTAATTGTGATTCTATAAATGCTTTAAATAAAACTCTTCGTTTATTCAGAGGAATTAAACTGCTTATTCTCCCTAATGCTGTGAGTTTTCTATTAGCCTTCATACAAATGTTTAATATGTGTAAATTAAACTTAAGATCCTTATCTATCGTAATTCCCAATAATTTTTCATTTGAACTTTCCCATATCTTAAAATCTCCTACTTTTCCCCAATGACTCTGATTTAAATCCAGAGATTAAAAGATGGCATTTATCATTATTTGACTTCATAAAATTATTTTCGAACCATTCTATTGTTAAGAGTGAGTCATGCTCTAAGCTCTGTAACACCGATTCTAAATTTTGATCACATGCGTAGAAAGTAGTATCATCAGCATAGTTGCATACATCCGTTTGATTGTTTACCCGAAATAAATCATTAATGTAAATGTTAAACAAAAGAGGACCCAAAACTGATCCTTGAGGTATTCCATTTAATAGCATAGTCCAAGAACTAAACGATTTATTAATTTTAGTTCTTTGTCAAATAACTGAATACTAGCTCTAATGATTCCCTACTAAATTTAGCATAACAGCAGCAGCATAGCCATGGTTATCCAATGATTTTTTCCATTTTTCAATTAAAGAAATCAAAGTATTCTATAACCACACATATATGGAGATACGTATTTGTCTATATGACCAGCAATTTGCTTTTGTATTAAATCTTTCATATATTTTAGAAACTGCTGGTAAGACACTTACAGGTCTATAGTTTTTAGAATTAGAACTGACAGAATGCTGGCGGTAATGACTTAATTAATTGCCCATGCGGATCGAAGGATTTGTGCGAAATTACTAATCAATCACGATTAGTTTACTTATTTAGAGAAATAGTCTTGCCACCCATAACCATAAACCATACCCATAAACCATAACCATACACATACCCATATTATAATCATATCGTAATCATATCGTAATCATACCATAACCATACCAAAACTATAACCATACCAAAACTATAACCATACCAGAACCAGAACCATTATGATAGTCGTAACTACAACAAAAAACCATACACTTAAACCATTTATCATAAACTATAACCGTAAACATAAACCATGACCATAATCCAAAACCAAAAACCATAATCACAACAATAAACCATAACTATAACGATAACGATAAACCTAACCATAGCCACAAACCACAACTATAAACCATAAACAATATTCATAACCACAGCTATACCATAACTAAACCGTAATCATACCATAAACATACCATAACCATAGCCATACCAAAACTATAACCATAACCATTATGATAGTCGTAACAACAACCATAAACCAAAAACTTAAACAATAACCATAACCCATACTTCGTAACCATAAACTATAATCATGGCCATAAACCATGGCTATAAACCATAAACCATAAACCATAACTATAAACCAGTAACCATTAACTATTAAGTAATACCATAAACCATAAACCATACCAATAACCATAACCATAACCATAAACCATAAACCATAAATCATAAACCATAAACCATACCAATAACCATTATCATAAACCATAAATATAAACCATATCCATAAACCATAAATATTAACCATAACCAAAACCGTACCCATAAACCATAACCATAACCATAAACCATAAACCATAACGATAAACCATAAATCTAAACATAAACCATAAGCATTAACCATAAATATAACCATAAACCATAACCAAAACGATAACCATAAACCATCTCAATAACCATAAACTATAACCATTAACCACAACAATAAACCATCCCAATAACCATGAACCATAAACCATAAACCATAAACCATAAACCATAAACCATAACTATTACCATAACCATAACCAGTACCATAAACCATAATCATAACCATAAGCCGTAAACCATGAACCATGAACCATTAATTATAAACCATGAACCATGAACCATGAACCATGAACCATAAACCATAACAATATATCATAATCATCAGCATAAACCATAACTATAATTATAAACCATAAACAGTATCCATAGCCACACCATAACCATACCAAAACCATACCAAAACGATAACCATAACCATGATATGATAATGATAAATGTAGTCACAAGCATAAAAAAAAACCATTAAACCATAAACAATGACCATAATCCGTAACCCACAAACTGTAACCATAACCATAAACCATGATCGAAAACTATGACCATAAACCATAAGAATAATCCATAACCATAAACCAATATTATAAACCATAACCAATAAACCAGGAACCATAAAATAACCACAAACAATAAACCAAAACCATAAACCATGAATTATAAACCATGAATCATAAACCATAAACCATAGCCATAAACCGTAACCATAAACCATAAACCATTTTAATGAAATATCCATTTTGATATTTTTTAAAACAAATCTGAAAAATTTAGTCTGTAAAATATTCCTTCAGACGGGGGGTGGTGGGCACGAGCGGTGGCACGGTGGCACGGTGGATTTTCCCCAACCTCAAAATGAGTTTATAGGTTTTATTGGTTGGACGACATTATAAAGCGACAATCTTACACGTATTTTTAATATATGCAATAATACAGTGTTAACCAGGTATAACAAAATAAGCGTTCGAAAATGATGTCGATACTTCGTAACTAAATTAAATTAGAGAGATTGGAAATATTTAAGCAGTAAGTCATAGAAGTAGTATTTATTCACGACAGGATGGTATTCATTTTGTGTGTAAATGGTTTATACAGTAGCTATTACGCATTTATGAAAACAACACTTTTTTTCTGCACAATGCTGGCCATTTCTGCCTAGGGATGCTTATAAAGGTGATCCCAGGCATTCTGGAGTGTGACCAATGAGTGCGTTTTATAGTCTCGGATTATATAAATACAGTTTACATTACTGCAAGTCTACAAATGTTTTAATTCTTTTTTTTTTTAATTTTAAACTTGCTGGAGTTCAAGTTATCAATATGGAAACTCTTAAGGGGGCCACAAAAGTGGTTCTATATAAAGAATGTTCGAGTTGTACATGGTTCGAATTATCCGAAGCTTTTAGCAGAAAGGTATTAATTCACATTGGAAACTTAGTTCGAAGTAATAAAAGTTCGAGTTAAGGGAATTATACTGATATCATATTTGATGATGTCAACAAGTTTATATTTGGATGGTCCTAATTAATCCAATCCATTGAAAGATAATTAACTCTTCTTCTCTGATGTTAGTAGTGTCGGGACTTCCGTTATAACCCTATTAACTTAAATATAGAAACAAAGGAGAAGAGACAACATTATATTAATGGTTGACGCCTAATGGATTCAATGAAACTTACTCTTCCTCT
Source organism: Neoturris breviconis (assembly GCA_032360805.1). Classification (NCBI taxonomy): domain Eukaryota; kingdom Metazoa; phylum Cnidaria; class Hydrozoa; order Anthoathecata; family Pandeidae; genus Neoturris; species Neoturris breviconis. Next base: position 603 of record JAULBZ010008917.1, on the reverse strand, counting down.
GACAGATTTTAAGCTTAAAAACACAAGGTTTGTTAATACAAGGAAGTTCCTTGGTTAATATTTTGTAACGAAGTACTACGTAGTCGAATAGATATTTTATTTACTGTCTTATCTATAGCTGGTAATTAACTGTCAATTTTGCTCACTTGAAGTACAACTGGCAATCTGTGAGCGACAGGAGTGAATTTGGCAAGATTTGGGAAAAGTTCACATCATCGTGGTGGAATTTAAAGAAAGTTTTGTAAAAGAAAGATATATGTCACTACTGTGTAAACTGATAATTATATTCAATCTTTTCGGTATTTTTTTATTTTCTTTGACATTTAAAGAAACGCACTCATTTTTTTGTTGAGTTTAGTTTGTTTTAACTAACCAATCATAAAAGTTGTGATCAAACTGATCAAACATTTTCGTATCACTCGCATTAACTAATCCTTTAACATCGCAGAAACTTCCACACACATGTGTAAGGTAATATATATCGTTCTTATTCTACAAAATATTCCCTACAATGTTTAGCAATACAGTATTCTCCGATTCGGTATGACGTCATCACTATTTCGCCGTAGGTGAAAGTCCTGGTGAAAGGAGTGCGGAGAGGGA
>JAULBZ010008916.1:0-10382 GCA_032360805.1 Neoturris breviconis | reverse complement strand
AAGCGCCCTTCCTTTCCGAAAAAATTTAAATAAGCGCCCCCCTCGATTGAGCGACCCTCTTCTAGAAATTTAAAATTAAATAAGCGCCCGGGCGCATATTCGAATTTGACCTTTTTTAAAACATTTTTTAGTGGAAACAAAAAACCATAGTTTTTTGCTGTTAGATGAGAATTCAGACGATGAAGGTATAGAAATTGATTAAGAAAAGAAGACACAGTATAATACGAGCATATCAGTCTGGTGTTTTTTCTATTTTTCAAAAAATTTTAAGTACCTTAAGTTTTGTTGACCAAATAAGCGCCCCCCTCGAATAAGCGCCCCCCTTTGAGGCTCGAAAATTAAATAAATAGCTGCATTTCTATCATTTGTTGATCTTATCATCCATTTAGGTTGCCCTGTTGGCAATTTCCAGATATTTGTATACCCATTTGTCAAAATAAAAATTTTGAACCTTGAAAGCGGACAGCCAAAATAATGTAAGTGGGCTAAAGGTTGTAAAATATTAGCTTTGCCAGCTTGATCAAAGCATGAAGAAAGAATTTCATTATATTAGAAATTTTATGTTGTAAATTTGTGAGCGTATAATAATATGTCTTTTTTAAAAGAATTATAGAGAAGTGTTAATGAATATGGTTGAAGATACTGTGGTCACACTTCATAATCATTTGGAGAAAGGATCAAGGATTTTAGTTGAAGGAGCAAATGCTGCCATGTTGGATATTGACTTTGGTAATTAAAAAACACTATATTTGTTGATGTAGGTAAACACTGGCAATAATTCTGACACTTGCGTGCTAATCAAATATTTTGCGTACTAATCAAATGTTGTTTTGTGTGTGTGTGTGTGTGATATTTGCCTATAATTTTATTGTTAAATATTTAAATATATTTTTGAAGCAAATATTTGTGCCCGCTTTATTTGCCATTCACGATTTGATTCACGCAACTCCCTTCAGCATACATAAATCTCAATCATTGCTTAAATTTGAAAAACTGCCGCTCTCGAGTAAATACTCTTTGATTAAGACTACTGAAATAAAAAAAATATGGCCGAAGCTTATATTCAAGGAATAATATGGGTTTTTTTTTTTGACTATTAAGGGAGCGTCTCAAAAATATAATCTACAGGGAAGAGTACTGAGTTAACAATCTTGCAATGAATTGGTTTCTTCGTACCTGATCCATTGCAAGCTCGTTGACACGACACTCTTCTGCGTAGTTTCTTTTTTTTTGAACTTGGTCAAATTTAGTTTGTTAAATTCTACCAAAAAAGCAGCTTTTAAGGCAAAAATTTGAGAAGGTCCCAAATAAACTTTCTACCAAGCCTTAAAATAACTGTTAAAAGTCACCCATGGAAGAGTTTTTTTAAGTGCAGTTTTCAGCTTTGTAACTGGAAACTGTACTCAAAGAATACTTCTCCATAGATGATATCTGACATTTATATTGAGGCTTGTTGCTACATGTGAAGATCTATATTAGTGCATTCATGAGAGACCATAGTGAGTGCCTTTGTTAGAATTCAACTGGTAATGTAAACAAATTTCGCATTGTCTACATAAATGCTGATGTCCGATTGGCTAAATCGTTCTTGTTCAACGAAATCACAGGAAAAAGTAGGTCAATCTTAAACACCATCTCTTATTTCTTTCCTATTCAGAGCTTAAGCCTGAAACATGCATTTGCATCTTATTTCTTGTTTAGTATGATTTTTCTGAAGCTATTGAAATTAAATGTTGACTTTTTCTTTCTTTTAGGTACATATCCATATGTGACATCATCAAACTGTAGTTCAGGTGGAGCATGTACAGGTTTGGGTTTACCACCAAAGAAGATTGATCATATATATGGCATTGTGAAAGCTTATACAACTCGTGTTGGAGCTGGTATATTACCTACGGAGTTGCTTAATGTAAGATAGCAAGCCTGGAAATAAATTATCTCTGAAAGGAAATTAAAAATTGCTCCTCCTCAGGTGTTGTCAGACAATAATTTTAAGAGTTAGATAGATATATTTGGCTACCATTTACCCATGCCTATCTGCGTTTGAAATAAGAGCAAATAACCCCTGCAGAGGAGTGATTTTTGAGCATAGCTTATTCGCAGTGATTATTTGCTAAAATAATAATTTTTTTTAATAAAATAATTTCGGACACTTTATTTACCCTATCTTTGGGAGAAATCATTCGAGATTTCGGACAAAGATTTGACTTGTTAAAAAAACATGTTTACCGTTTACATTTTTATCAGATGAAGATGGAATTGATAATAAATATAGCTAATTAATAATTCTATTTTATTCTTCCCATGACAAATTTATCATGGGTTTAAAATTTTTGGAATAACTATGTGTATAACCGACCCCATAGAGACACTTCTCCAACAAAATATTTACCAGATATTACAAAATTTTAGAAAAATGAAACAAGACAAAAAAAGTTGAAAGATTTGTTACAGAGCAGGGTTAAATATATAATTTTTTAGGTTCTTTCATACATTTAATTATGATTTTAATAATATAGCTACCTTTTTTGCAATGACAATAGTAACCAAATAATTGTACCTTTGCTCTTACAGGACACTGGCGATCATCTTCAACAAGTTGGTGGTGAATTTGGTACAACAACAGGACGACCAAGACGTTGTGGGTGGTTAGATTTGGTTGTTGTGAAATACACTCATATGATCAATGGTTATACAGCGTAAGTGTCAATTACAGAAGCAGTGATAAGGAAATCTTCAGTGGTTGAAATAAGAGCATATAATCACTGTGGATGAGATTTTTGAGAATAGCTTTAGGCTCTAAAGCCTAAAGTTATGCTCAAATATCTCCTCCACAGTGATTATATGCTCTTATTTTGACCACTGATAGTATATGCAGAGAATAGTACTGCTCAATGGTCGAAATAAGAGTAAATGTTCACAGTGGAGGAGGGATATTTAAGCATAGCTTCAAGCTTTGTAGTTTAAAGCTATGCTCAAAAATTGCTTCTCCACAGTGATTATTTACAATTATTTACACTACTGCTGCTCAATGTGAAGTTTTTACTTTCTGCTCTTTGCAAATACTGTACCAAAAATCTGAATTCTTAACAACAATGTCCTTAGCGTATCAAATGTTAAATACACTATGTAAATTAATTCAGTTCATCATTTGCAAGCAACATTACTTGGGTTATGTAGCCAAACGGATGTTAATACCAAAAATCACTTCTCCGCACTGGATATTTTATTTTATTTCAAGCTGTTATACTATACCCAGCCGGCAAAGCTTGACCAATATAAATGTGTGTATTCCAATAATACACTCCTTAAAAGAGTGTAAAGTCATTTGGAATCATGCTTAGATAGCAAAAACCTGTTTGAAGTCAGCAAAATAACGTTTGAACAACATTCTTTGAACATTGTTCTAACCTTATTTTGCTGACTTAGCACAGGTTTTTGCTATCTAAGCATGATTTCAAATGACTTTACACTCTTGGGATACACACTATTGGAACACACAGATTTATATTGGTCAAGTTTTGTTTACTTTCAAACTTGCATAATCACTGGGTCCTAGATAGCACCAGGTTTAATAACGCAATCTCCTACAAACTTATCTTTGAACTCTGTAAAATAATATGTTAAAATACAAGTTAATCCGTACAGTACATATGCATTGTTAGAGAGAAGGCCAAATAAAGCGTACATCTGTTGTTTTTGTGATGTCATTTCCATTGTGTTCTGCATATAAGAAGGGGAAGGGGTAAGGAATACAGATATACATATGTACCAAATGTAAGACCTTTACTATTTTTAGCCCACCAAACAAAGTTTGGATAGGTTATTGCCATCACTTTGTGGCAGCAGCGGCGGTGTCTCGCTTTTGTTAAAAGACCATGTTACCGAAGTGCTAACATATGGAAATTCGGTACCAGCATTCGTGGCAATATTCTATAAGGGTTTGCCAAAAGTTTTTCGATTTCATCCACTTGGTCCCGAGTTTTGGGATTAAAGGGTCCAAAGAGAGTTTTTGGTCTAATGCACCGAAAAGGTGTGGTATCGTCCTTGGTTATGGCATTCTAGGCAATATTACGAGACTGCTGGCCAAATTCATTTCGATTTTGTCAATTCGGGACCGAGTATTGGCAAATAAGGGATTTTTCAAAAGTGGAGACTCAAAAATTTGATTTACATTCACCAAAATGTTTAATTTATGATTTTTGTTGACTTGAATTCTGTTTATAAGGATTTGACCAGGAGTCACATTTTGACAGAAAATTTTATCGATATTTTTTATTTCTATGAGACTTTGACCACATTCACCAAAAGGTTCAATTTATGATTTTTGTTAACTGTTTATAGGGAGTTAACAGAATTACATTTGGACTTAGAAAATAACTTTTCTATGAGACTTTGACCATGAATGGTTTTTGGCAGCCATTTTGTATTTTGGGGAAGCTTTGATAAAAGCGATATTTTTTTATAAAAAATAATTTTTAAAATTTCAAGAATTGAAGTCTTCATTTTGATTTTGTAAAGCTTCTTTCTTTAATTTGGAAATAATTATTAATTTTATATCCACTTATGGTGTCAAAACATTTAATTACTACTAAGAGTATAAATTGGTTTTTATAAGATTAATAATTACTCCCAATGCAAATTAGGAATATAATGACAATACACAATTTAACAGAGGAAGATTTTTTAATAAAAGAATCTTATAAAAAAAGATAATAAATAATAAAGAAAATACATTCTTCTGTTAAATTGTTCTATTCTCTAGTGCTTCATAACATCAGCTAGTAAAAACCATCATATATATAAAATGGATTTATTAAATAGAACATTAATAGTGCTAGTAAAAACCATCCTATGTATATATAGAATGTATTTTTAAATAAAACTATAATAATATAATATAACAAGTTGTTTTTCAAACAGCATTAGTATTGTTAAAGTATGTATGGTTAAAGCATATATACTATACATGTAGCCTGTACAGTGTATATAACATGTACCAAGTCTTTAAAAGCACAACTAATTCTATAACATAGGTGTATTCTCTATATTATATTTAGTGTGCACATATGCTATGATGTATAATGTGTGTATGCAATTCATATCTACTGTGAGTGGAGTGGAGGAGTGATTTTTGAGCATTGCTTTAGGCTATGATTTGAATTTTCTCTCCTTCGCAGTGATTTGCTATAATTTTACCTTGATAAAGGTGTTCCAATTGTTTATTTGTACTGAAACTTTATCAACTTAATAAAAACATGAAATCCTAATACTATGTAAAATTTGGGTGTTTATACTTGATATGAAATTTCACTACACTCCTCCATAGTGACCTGACATAATTTTTCCTTGAAAATCGTGTTTCAATTGTTTATTTGACCTGGAAACTCTACAATCTTAATAAAGACATATTTCAAACACTGTATAATGTGTGTATGCAAATCATATTTATGTGCTTAGGTTAACTCTCACTTGGTTCGGTGGGCTATTTTCAATATCGTACCTTTAATTAGATAAAATGAGTTCAAATTCCGAGTGTATTTAAAGTTTTACCTTAAAAATTTGGGATGGTAATCCACATACTTTTGTTTACAGTCTTGCAATCACAAAGATAGATGTATTGGATGATCTTGATGAAATTAAAATAGCAGTTGGTTATAAGATTGCTGGAAAACCTCTACCTTCCTTTCCAGGTATGTTTATTATGTAGCCTGAAAGACTACTGAATACAGACCTGTATAACTCTGTATATGCCAATATACATCCGAATACGGTGTTAAGATCCATCTCCGAAATTCGTTTCAAAAAGCAGAAATTTTATCAGCTTTAAATAAATTTGAGAAAGATTAATCGATGATGAAGAGTGTTAAGTCAACAAGCTGGCAATTGATTGGTTTCTTTGATTATTTGTTTGTCGTTCAAGTATATGACGATAACCGTTCTTTTTATTCCAGCAAATCTTGAAACGTTAAAGGATGTAGAAGTTGAATATCTTACTTTACCTGGATGGAAAGAAAGTTTAAAAGATACACGTAAATTTTCAGAACTACCTGCAAACGCAGTCAAATACTTAAAAACAATTGAAGAGTATGTAGGAGTTCCAAGTAAGTCTTTTATCTAATACAGTCCCAATGGGCATAGGACGTTTTTATATAATGAACCTACTCTCAAAGACTAAGAAATCTTTTATGTGCTATCGTCTCTCATTTCTTCACTCTACTAGCTATTTTGTTCTTTGTTTATCGCTATCCTTCATCCCAGTCTTCCAGTGTTATTGATTCTGACTCAAGCAGCATTGATAGCGTGCTCTTATTGCATCCAAATACAAATATTATCGGCTTTGGTGACTTCAACATCCATCACTCTGATTGGCTGACTTATTCTAATGGTACCAACTTATCTGGAAATGGTGTTTATAAATCCTCTTTGTCCCAATCATTAATTCAACTTTTCAATTTTCCTACTCCCTTTCCCGATCGTGATGATCAATCGCCCTCTCTACTTGACCTTTTTCTATCTTCTAATCCAAATGTTTGCAAGGTTTCTTGTCAAAGTTTACTTGGCAACTCTGACCATGTTGTTGTCAATGTTGACATTTCTCTTAGTCCTAAAGCTGCTCAACAAGCAACTTTGTACTGAACCTTGTACACTTTCCGTCAAGGTGACTGGGAAAGCTTCTGTGTCTTTCTTTGTGATGTTCCTTGGAATGCTGTCTTTGATCTGCAAGCTGAAGCTTGTGTAAGGGAAATTTTATCTTGGCTACAGGCTGATATAGACGCCTTTGTTCTATCTCATAAATACTAAGTGAAGCCTCATTCTTCACCATGGTTTTCTCCTGCCTGTGCTGCAGCTATTGCTTATAGGAATCACATACTTTCATCTTCTTTAACGGTCTAATTCTGATGAATAAAAACATCCCTTTGCTTCTGCTACAAATAACTGTAAAAAAGACATTCAAGATGTCAAATTTGATTATGAGCACAGGGTTCACGATAGACTGACATCGCAAAAGATTGGCTCTTGTGATTTCTGGCGAATCTACCATTGCTTTTCTAACAAAGGGAAATTTTCGATCCCACCTTTATTCCATGGCCCTGAATTTCTTATTACAGTCACATTATTACATTCAGTTACATTATTAATATTAGTTAACAGTAACATTATAGTAACATTATTAATTATATACTCCCAATTCAATTTCCAAATTAGAAATAATGACACTATGCAATTCAACAGAGGAAGATTTTTTTAATGAAATAATCTTATAAAAAGATAATAAAAACTATTAATAGCTCTCAGTGCAAATTAGGAATATAATGACAATTTGTTCTGATGAATTGAAGTCATTGGCCCCTGCTGTAGAATCTTTCGTTCATAAGAGATTAGATACCCAGGTAATGCTCATCATTTTATTGTTCAGTTACCTTTTTGTCAGAAAAGATTTCTATTCAACTAGTTTCTTTCCTCGCACATCTGACTTATATAGAAAGAAAGAAAGAAAGACGTTGTTTTTAGGTTAAAAATTCGTCACGTACCGGAAGGGGTGTCTCGACTTTTCTACTCTCTGAATTAGTTATATGTAAGTTGAGATGAATCAGACAAACAGGGGCAAACGAAATTCGTACGCCTGCGAATGGGAAAAGTTAGAGACACCTATCCTCATGCCCTTCATAGAGGATCCAATAAACTTGATGGCATTCTTTATTTCTTTTAAATCGATTTCGTCAGGAAATGTAATAGTAGGGAGGTTTATCAGTCTGTCCTAACTGGATTGTAGCTACGTCTTTACTACGGACTTTTAACAGGTTTTTGTCCACTGGGGTAGCGAAGGCACTGAGCCTTGGTCGAAAGTAAGTAAGTAAACATTTATTTGACGTTGGTAAACAGTTACAAAGTACTAAATAAAACCAACAACAACGGAAAATCTAAATACGGTTAAAAGTAATTTCTAATATGATTATTATTTGCAAAGTGGACAAAAACATTTCAGTCCAGTCCAAGATACTAGCGATTTTTTGAACAGAATCAGATAACTTGATTTGATCAGGGAGTGAGTTCCATAAGTAACTTCTGTCTTTTGCATGAATGAAAAAAAAATCATTTAAAAATGTTGAATAATAGAGGACCGAGTATTGAACCTTGAGGTAATATATCCTACAACTAGTGGGATAACAGGAATACGGGAAAACTTCTTAAGGCCTTTTCCATTCGGAGATTTTTACTGCTTGAGCGGGAAAATACCGCGTGGAAAAATCTCGATTTATTCACAAGTACGCATGCTCAAAAAACCCACGGTCAGTCCTTTAAAAAGGTAAGGAAACTTGTGCCATCTTTTTAAGCCTTTATAAAGCCTTGGTTAAGTATCTAACAAGTAAGACATCGCTCTATGAATGCTACGAATGTTCTAAAATATTCTCTTTCCTTTTAGTTAAATGGGTAAGTGTTGGAAAGAGCCGTGATGCAATTATTACTGTATTTTAAGTTTACTTGTGGTGCCTATCATTGTGATCTTTTGTTTTGCAATAATCTCAATTGGTGGCGTCTGTTAAAACATAGCATTTCAGCACTGACATTTCATTCAATTATTTAGTAGAGCTTAATCAATTCATATTTTTGTCTTATTAATGACGCACATGATCCTAACACTTTTAAAGTTGATTTCCACTAGGTGAAAAATTCGCTGCGAAAGCCACAAGAAGACATTCAATTGGTGGTAGAAATTGACGTCTCAATCAGATGACGCCAATTTCTACCAATGGAATGTCTTCTTTTGGATTTCGCAGCGAATTTTTCGCCTAGTGGAAATCAACCTGAAGTGTTTTTTCTCTCTGACAATGGCATGTACAGCATGTACACAAAACATTCGAGAGAAACCTGGAACAATTTTAAAATCAAGTATATTTTTGTATGAAAGCGCTTCGATGTTTGAAATGTACTGGTAAAATTTACTGGACTCTTTTCTACTCATATCTAATTAAAGGTAACTTCTAATTCAAATATATAGCTGAACTTTATTGTAGGCTGTGATAGACCTATTCACAAATACATGAAAACGAGGCGTTAGCTGCTCAAAGTAGAAACTTGTTGCAATGCAATAGCTTCCTTTTTGTGCAGTTTGGTTTGTCTTGAGCTTTGTTGGTTATGTTAGGAATGTCATTGTTTCGAAAAGGGCGACTTCTCATGTGGCGGTGATCGAAACGAGAGCAAATAATTACAGCGGTAGAGTGATTATTGAGCATAGCGCCAGGCTACATAGCCTGAAGCTATGCTCAAAAATCCCTCCTTTGCAGTAATTATTTGCTCTTAGCTATTTATATTTTGAAAGCTGTGTCAGAAGGATGTAGAAATCCCTCCTGGTTACTATGGAGAAGTTGTCGTCTTGGAATACATATTACGTCCTCGTCCACCTGAGTATCTGTAGTTATTTTTGAAAATCACTCATCCGCAGTGATTATTTTCTCCTATTTCGAACAAATTCTATACTGACTAATAACATTTGCTAACGTGATTTTTATATTTATGTATCCGATATATTATTGTTCACGAATTTGGAAGATATTTTCTACTATTTATTATTAGCAAATTCTTTTGAAATATATATGACGCCTCTGAGATATGTTTTATTTTTTATTGAGGTTGCTAAGGGACCATCTCAAAAATAAAATCTATAGAGGAGAGTACTGAGTCAACTTCATACCGAAGAAACCAATCCATTGCAAGATCATTGAACTAACACACTTCTGTATCAATACATTTTTGTTCAAATTTGTCAATTTTAGTTGATTTAACCCTATCAACAAAATTTTGAGATGTTCCCTAAATCCAAAGGAAAACTAAACCCAAGAAATTACTTACGGTTATTTATTTGCACGTAATTTTTCGCCAAGTGGAATCAATCTTAACTACCTGAAAGGTTGACTTAATGTGAAATGAGAAAGCCAAAAGAATCATTCCCATTTGTAGAATTTTTCTCATTTGCTTATACTTGCTTCCTTGCTTGTTTTTAATGTCAGAACTGGAGTTTGCAAAAATTTGTTTGCAGGGAGGGAGTGCTGAATCAACAAAGAAACCAATCAATTGCAAGCTCGTTGAAATTAAATACTTTAAGAGCACAAACTTTCGCGAGGTAAAAAACTCGCGAAATGTTGGGCATTTACTTTCGCGAATGAAGGAATATAAAATATTTCGCCGGCATAAACTTTCGCGAGTGGCAAAAGATAACATATATTATAAATATTTTTATGAACATATACTGGTACAATGAGGGCCAGAAATAGTTTGTAGTGTAGTAGTAAAGATGCCGGCTACAGGGTGTCCAGCGGGGCTGGAAAAGCTGGAAAAAGGGTGTTTTTTCTAAAAAAGGCTGGAAAAGCTGGAAAACA
>JAULBZ010008914.1:0-10383 GCA_032360805.1 Neoturris breviconis | reverse complement strand
GACAAGAAGCAGATACATAACATAAAGTATTTTGTTTGTAGAAACAGCTATGGCGTGATATCTTGTGAAAGTGTAGTGTTAAGAGAATCTACTATATTATGATCGTTTAATGTACCATTATTTGCTTTAAACACGTATGTAACGTAATCATCATCTATGATAGAGCTATCGATTTGGTTCGTGCCGATATCGCGCTTATCCGAGTCAATATCGTGTTTATTCGTGCTGATACTGTGTTTATCGGTGGCAGTAGCCTGTTGCGCCACAAAGTTTTCTTGGATTTGGTTATCCATTATAACAGGAATTGTTTCATTTTGTTTTCGTAACAAGTTATTTATGTCACTATTAAATGGAGTTAGTAAATCATTACTTGTAATTTGACTCTGCTGCATATTTAATAATGGCAAGTCTGATGATATCTTATCGGTAGAAGAAATATCCTCTTGAGGTATTCGGTACATATTACTCGATGAAGTTTCTGATACAGTGCTTTCTACAGAGGGTTGCGTATTTGCTGTATATGTTTGTTTATTAAACGACTGTTCCAACGTAGATGGCGTTAATAAATTTGCCGATTTCTTTGACAAATCTGTAGTATTATATAGTGTTTCTACTGAAGATGTTGAACCATTGTAAGAAGCACTCCTTGATTGTGGAGAAACATCTTTTTGTGCATGGTGTTCTTTCAAAGCTTGACTTTTATCTTTTGTAATTTCAGTTATTCGAAATATTTTATTATTATGTTTAATTTCGTATGTATTGTCAGTTTCTTGTTCAGGTTGACCAATGGGTTGACTCTGCTCTGCTGATTCTAGCGAGTTGTCATTTCTAGTGAAAAAAACAGTAAACAAGTAAGTCAAACCTAAGTGGGTAAAAGACGCTAGAATAATTTGTTTACACGGAAGCTATAAGTAAGGGACGTCTAATTGACGTTGAAAAGACATCTTTCTGAAGACAAAATAACGTTACGTGACATTGCTTGGACAACGCACCACCCATTGGGTCCTACTAGTTGAAAATATACATTATATTGTATCAAGCAGTAGGTCTATAAAGATGGATTTGAATACCGAGTATAATATAATTTCGACGTCGTCTAATCATCATCGATAGAATAACGTCGTGTCAACGTTTATTAGATGACACGTGACGACAAGGGTACGTCAATACCTCTGAGCAAGTGATTGCTTATCCTTAATTTCTAGATTACTTTCTTCTGGTTGTATGGTTTTAGATGTTTGTCTGTCTAGTTTTGGTACATCAACAGCATCGTCTGTTGGTTGTGATGTGGAAGCAGATTTGTCGAGAGATGACAATTGGTCAGCGGTAACAGGTTCTGATCTAAAAAACAGAAGTTTATTATTTTGAAGAAAAGAAACAAAGATGATTTTTTTGGAATACCTTATTGTCAATTTGAAATTAATATAATAAATTTATTATTAAAGTTAACGAGGGGAATAGGGAGTGAGGGAATTAATGCGAAATGGAAATTTCGCGTTAAATCTTTTCGGATTAAAATTAACCATACTAATTTCCTCCCGCTTGATCCATTTTTAATTGTCGCTAAGTCAACCGTAATTGCTTCTTCAAATATCTGATAGAGAGCAGAGGCTGGGTTGTGTGGGTCGTGTTGGTCGTGGCTCATGTTCGTGGATTAATGGTCAAACATTGGGAGTAATTTGTTTCGGGTTAATTTTGTGTGATGTCTATTTCCACCAATGGAATGTCTTCTTAAAACCAACATTAAGACACTATCATTTTATGAAGGAATACCCAACAATCCGGATGGCCCCGGATACAAATGAGTGTTTCCGGCGCAGTTCTGCCCTCAGATACTATAGAGCAACCTTTTATCTGTGAATATTTTTGTTTAAAAGTTCTGACAAACAATGTTAGAAATATCTTTTTGCTTTACAAGATCATGAAAGATTATACCAAACACGGACACGGATTATTCCGCATACTACAGTGTGATTGACTACTGAATACGGACCCAGCGTGGATAATTACTGAATACGGACAGACATAACTCCGTATTCGGACTGTGTATAGCCATATATTGCCAAGTGGACGAAAACCTTTTCAAAGTCAGCAAGCATTAAATACACTAGAACAACGCCGAAGACAATGTTCTAGCGTCTTTACAGCGGATTTTGAACAAGTTTTTGCCCACTGGGTGCCCGTAAACGAAAGTAGCCTGGACCATATTCGGTAGCTTTTATACTGCTTCGAAATTTTTTTCAATATCCTGTTACATGATGTTTCTATAAGATCTTACGATGATTGGTTCATGGAATCTTTTACTTTCAATTCCATCCAATCATTTGTTTTGTTTACATCTTCATGTTGGTCTTTGATATTATGAATTTTCTCAATCCGATATAAATTACCACCATGTTGGATAAAATACGAACCATGTGACGGAAAAATGAATTTAGAATGTTCTGGTAGTATGTCAGCTGATCTAGAGGACAAGGAAAGTGACGTCATAATAGTTTGAATCACTTATTAAATTACCTCTTGGACTGAGAAATAGAAAGAAGTTATTAAGCCACTTCTCTATATGTGCTACAATCGTGGTTATAAATTATGAGATATTTTAGCAAAATACCCCCTACCTTATTTTGAGTACCAATGCTAAATTCCTATGCTGAATATTTGAAATTTTGGATGGAAATAAGTCTCCTAATTTTGGAAAAATTACGCAGAATGTGAGTTATATTGTCTTATTAAAATATTTATTGTCTTTTTGCGATAATTGCATAATTAGCGGGAAATCAAATGAAATCAATTTATAATAAATGATTTTAAGTTATAGCAAATTAGCAAAAAAATGTTGTCAAAACAAGGTACATGTATCTGAGAATTTACTCATAACTCGCATTGGGCATAATCTTTTTGGAATTTATTTTCGCCAAACTATATTAAAAGTTCCAAAGTTTCAGCTTATCTTGAGAATCAAACATGACCAAAACTTGCAATTTTGCATGGACATAGGTCTCCTAATTTACTTTCCAATAAAAAATTATGTTTGGGAAAATTATGCAGATTCTGAGTTGTCTTTTTAAAATATCCATTGTCTTTTGCGTAATTAGCAGGAAATAAAAGGAAATCAATTTATAATGAAATAAAGTTGTTATTTAAACTTTAAAAGTGAAAAACTATGTACAGACAGCGATTTCTGTGTAATTTACAGCAAATTAGCAACAAAAAAAAAGTTGTCAAAAACAAGGTACATGTACCTGAGAATTTACTCATAACTCATTTTCGGCATAATATATTTGGAATTTTTGTTCGCCAAAATAAATTTCCGACAGCTCCCCCTCCCTCCCCCTCCCCCCGGTTAAACTAGCGTTAAGAAGAAAGCGTTAATTGATAACCATGTTTAATGTCTTACCTTTCGCCAGTATTTATGTTGTTACTCTCTATGGGTCCAGTACCAGATCTATCTAAATCTTCAGTATTTTTCTTATTGCCATTTATGGATTCAGTATCAGGCCTCTCTAAACGTTCGTCGGTTGAGCCTACTTTTAAAGGTGAAGATAGTGTTGCATACGCGTCAGGGGATGCGAATGAGTTTGAAACAAGTTTTTCGGCGCCATCTCTTTTGTCACCAAGTGTCAATGTAGTGTTTTTCAAAGCGTATTCATCACTGTTAAATTTTAAACGAGACATTACATTAATTACATCCTTAAGATTCTTTAATATTTTGTCTCTACTGGCTGAAGAATTTACTTTAACATCAAAGTAAACATTTGGTACATCGAGTTTAATTTCCTCGTTGTTCACGCCATCTCTCGTAAGCATAATATCACCATTATTCACAGGGAGTATTTCACTAACTTGGTCTTGATTATCCAACCCATCACTTCGATTCTCTTTTCGTCTTTTAACAGTGTTGTTCTCGTCTTTTCTAAATTCTTCTGATATCAAAGTTTCGTCTTGATTTTGTAGATAATTTTTATCGGTTGGACGATGAATATCATTATCGATTACACGATGAATATTATTATCCTTTAAATGTATATTCTTACGAGTGGATAATTGAAGTCCATTCTGTTGTACATAATTTAAAAGGTTCTCCATTTTGTTGGATTTTCTAAAGGAAGTCACTTCATTTGTGTTTCCATTATCCGTATTGTCGTAAGGATCGTTCTGTCCATCAAATGGATCTAGTACTAAACCGTTCTTTAATTTTCTTTTCATCGTTCTTAATGACAATTGTAAGTCATCAGGAAGTAGATCAAGATCAAATACAGGCTCATTTCTACTTGTTATCTTTTTTCTTTTATTTCCCATATTCTCCATTATTTCTGTTACAGCTCGATTCAGGATTGTATCTAAAAGTTTGGTTTTTCCTTTCGGTAACTGTGATATCATATCCTTACGAAAATCGTTATATTTCTTCGTTCTTTTCGAATGTTTACGATGTGTAACAATTTCGAATATTGAACAGTAAAAAAATAGTAGAAAGAGTAGAAAATTCATCTTAATCTGACAGCCTAAACATAAGCTTTAAATCACAAACATTCTAGAAACTTAAACGCAACCGTGCGTTTCACAGTTGAGTATTTTGATGCACAACATGAGTTTTTTGTTTACATCTGAATCATTCAAAACTGAAAAGTTGTCAAAAAAATTGTAAATAAACGAACGGCCCGTTTAGCTTAAGGTTGTAGTTAAAGATTATCATGTAGAATAAGTAAGGAATAAAGTGTACTCGCATCTCCTTTTCTATTAAAGAACATAATGGTGCCATTCCACTAGACGCAAATGTTCGTATAAATTGACGTCACACACCTAGTTGAAATAAAGCTTGAAAGAATCAATTAGTTGGTTCTCTCAGTACTCATATCAGCGGGAAGAAAATTGTTCAAAGTAAAGACGCTGGAACAATGTATTCAACTTTGTTCTAGCGTATTATAAACCCTTTCTTCCCGATTTTTAAAAATACGGATTTTTTACAGATTTTCGGATGAAGGTTTTGCTATTTGGCAAGGTTTTCATTGAATACCCAGAAAATATGGTAAACAACAAGACATTACTAAAACTGAAGGCAGAAATAGAAAAGCTTTCATAGAACTCTTTTAATTAATGGCAATTTTAAAAACAGAACCGTTTTATATTAACTAATAAAAATGGATCGGTTGTACATTTTAAAATTGAAATCATACTGTGAGGGGAAGGTAATGACAAATAATTCATTCATTCAGGGGGGAAACAATGATCCACATGGGAAGGGTAAATAGATTTTCCTCTTGTCCTCTTTCATTGGTGAGAAGGTCATGAAATGTAGAGGGAGGGTAATGATTTAGTTTTTTTCCTAAACAAGGGCAAGGGTTCTAGTTACAAATAACTTTAAAAATAACATCGACAAATATAACAGAAGTAATCCCCGCAATTTGCTAGTGTTGCAATAATTCCTTCTCTCCTTTATTTACATGTTATATTTTAGGCATTATTGCAACTGTTGGTTCTAAAAGAATTCTAAAGTTAACCCTATATGGCTTTTTTGATCTTTGAAAGATCTTAGGAACCATATGTGCTACGTAAATGAAATTTATCATGGACATGAGAAGAAAATGCCAAAAAATGTTTTGAAAAAAAATGTGGTAAGCTTAATTGATAATAATTTCTTTCATAGAACTTAAGAAGTAAATTTGATTTGATCACATCTTTCCTGAAAAGTAGAAGGTCACATGGTCACTACAACTGAAAATATTGGCTATTATCTCAAATCTGATTATCTCAAAATTTGATCACAATAGACCTATTTACCGATAGCGACGCCAATATGATTTTGGTGTTATTGGGGTTGATTGGGATATATAATCTTCAAACTGAGCATAAAGTGAAAGACAAGTTTGTTGTTGTTAATACTTTATTGTGATAACTAGTTAATCATGTACAAATCTTAGTAAAATGTTTCCGTCTTGGTGTAAACAGTTCTCCATTCATAAACGTTTCATTTCCAATTTTTTTTACGGAGAAGTAACAACAGAACAACAGTTTAGAGAAGCGAACAGTAAAATATACACAGATATCGAGTTTTCTGAGTCGCTGAAAGAAAAAAATGCTTTTAACACAACATCAGTACGGTTCGGTACTTCATTGTTATGGTTGAATGTATTTAAACGTACAGTCAGTGAATGGCCACTATATATTCGTATAAATACAATAAATATGGGTGCTATGTCCTTGAACTTGTAATTGCTTACTAAATAATCCGATTAAATACAACATCAACCCGTTTCCTGGGGATTTACATGCAAATGTAGTGATTTGTCTAATAATTTACACATGATTTACAGTCGCACTGTGCAGTAACAAGTAAACGGGAGGAGGAGATGGGAAACGCTTATTCATTTTTGGAAATGTTTCTAACTCTCCGCTTATTAAATTTAGGAAATCAACAATAACATAAAATAGCATAAAACTCTCTAAAAAGCTAAAATACACATTAAAAATAACGTAAAGTTTGAATAAATTAACTAATCTGCTGGTCCCTACCCAGTCGCCTTCTACACAAACTCTGAACATGATAGTAGAGTACCATTGTTACCATGTTTATTTAGTAACTATAGAAACTTGCCAACCCCCCGCTTATTCCACCCTACTGCTTAACAAATTTGGAAGAATTTCTACCCTCCCCATTTATTCCTACTACAACCTGTAAATTTCGAAAAGTATGTCCTTATTAACTTCTGATAATAGCAATGCTAAATGAATGACACCAGTAGGGCTTTGTTCATAACAGTTGTTTTTCTACTGTCAATCACTTTCTGCGATGCTAAATGTAATTGGCGGCTAAATCGTCTCCAATAGAAATGTCTTATTAAATTAAATATTTACTTAAAATCTTTCTAATCTCATTGTTACCTGCAAGGTTATAGGCTGTTTTTCCTTGCTTACTTGTAATATTAACATCAGCTTTATGTTCAAGAAGCATTTGCACACATTCTTCTTTCCCATTAAACGAAGCAATCATTAATGCTGTCTCAACGTTATCAGTTTTAACATTTACATTAGCATTATGTTCAAGCAGCATCTTCATACATTTTGTGTGACCTTTACATGATGCGTAAATTAATGCTGTCTGAAAATAATTATCTTTAATATTGGCATCAGCATTACGTCCAAGAAGCATCCTCATACATTCTTCATAGTTATTTATTGATGCATGCATTAATGCTGTCTGTCCAATATTACCTTTAATATCGACATCAGCATTATATTCAAGAAGCATCTTTACACATTCATCATGACCATTGGACGATGCATTTATTAATGCTGTATTACTATCCTTAATTTTACAGTTGACATCAGCATTATGCTCAAGAAGTATCTTCACGCATTTGTTATAACCTCCAAATGATGCAAGCATTAATGGTGTATTACCATGCTCAGCCATATCATTGACATGTTTTTTGCTTATTTGCAACAGTACTGTTAAAGCTTTGTCTTTTCCAATTAATGCAGCACTATGTAGTAGTGTATTTTTAGTCTTATTGCTTTTGTGAACGATATCTGGTTGCTCTCGCAATGCTAATTGCAATAACTCAATTTCATCATTTCGGATTAATTCTTCGACATCTAAAACAAACATTTTTTATTGTTTACTATTAAAATTTAGAACTGGGTATTGGTGTAGAGGGTGAGAGATGAAAAATTTAGGACTGGGTATTGGTGTAGAGGGTGATAGATGTGAAATTTAGAACTGGGTATTGCTGTAGAGGGTTAGAGATGAGAAATTTAGGACTGAGTATTGGTGTAGAGGGTGAGAAATGAGAAATTTAGAACTGGGTATTGGTGTAGAGGGTGAGAGATGAGAAAGTTAGGACTGGGTATTGGTGTAGAGGGTGAGAGAAGAGAAATTTAGAACTGGGTATTGCTGTAGAGGGTGAGAGATGAGAGATTACCGAATTATGATGGTAACAGGTGAGAGATTACCGATATATGATCCCATATCTTCTGCATTTACCGTATTTGTACTTGGTGTAACCATATATGACAATACACTGTCCATATAAGGGAGCACGGACTAATATTCCACAGTACTAATACTCCACATAACTTAAGAATTTCGCGTTAGGAAATAGTCCTTTTGATAAAACAATGAAAAGGAGGCGTTTGTTGTTTAAAGTAGAACTTGTTACAATGCGATAACTTCCTTTTTGTGTAGTGACTTAAGTCTATTGAACTGTTGATTTATTGCTTCTGCTTTTCATATTGCTATTGCTTACATTACTAGAGTTTTGAAACTGACAATACTAAACAAGTTGACATTTATGATGGTATATGATAAACTATACAGTCATTTGCTGTTAAAGATATTCGAAATCCATTTGAGGGGGATGGAGACAGTTCGGGTAGAGTTATGCTGGGAATCAGTAATACATAACATATTCATCTATCTCTATCTCTATCCGTCCATCTGACACTTTGAGACAGAAAAATTGAGCTTGTTACAAACGCCTTCAAACGCATATTTTTTCTTAGGCGTTTCTCTAAAATAAGAACATCAAAATTTCTTTTATAGACTACCACTTCTCCTATGGTGATTCCACCAAATTCCCAAGATGCACAATAAACTCTTCTTTAAAAAAAACCCGAAAAGGTGCTGAATCCAACAAATATATACAGATATAAAAACTTAACAATAACTGCCCAATATTGTCAATAATGCAACATTTTAGCAAAATTAAATTCATAGAAAAATTAGGAACACTAGGCAAAAGATTTTGTGCGAAAGTAAAGAGAAGAAATTCCATTGGTTGAAATTGTAGTCACACATCAACTTCCAATTTGAAGGAACCATAATGTAAGTTTAAAACGTTTCAATATTACCTGCTTGGTAAACGTTTAACAGCTCGTTTTGCGACACCTAAAACTAAAAGTCATGAAAATCAATGCTACCTACAGTTCATTATTTCCCAAGATACAAAATGAGTATCCCCATCTACATGGCTAGTCACAATCCGAACAATATTACAGAAAATTACATTTTGCACCTCAGAAATTGTTCCGCCGAACGGAAAATGCGCACGCGAAGAAAGAAATTATATACATTCCATTCCATATACATTTCGTTCCGTTCCGTTCCGTTTCGCGGAAAAGTGGAAAACGGCCTTAAGAATATTGCCCGAACAATATCACAGAAATATTTCACTCTGTGACTTAAGCTTTCTCACTTTCAACTTGTATTGATGTGCTGATCAGCAACAATATGTGTTAAACTAAATCTTGCTCCTCGATATGTTAGGCAGCCTTTACATGAACCCCTAAACAAGTTTCACCCTAAGCGATCTCATCCATGTAAAGGCTACCTTAGATTTCTTATAATACATCGAATATGTTTTAACTTATAAAATGGAACGACTTACCTTTTCTAAATCTCATCGGTGATTTTGCTCCGTCACTCTCGCACTCAATTTCACTTTTAAGATTTTCGACAATCTTCTCTATGTTGTTATTACTTCCCAAAATATCTTTTGTAGAATCTAAATGGTTTCAAATGTTAATTTATTTTAGAACTTACACATATTAGTTCATCATTATTGTTTTCAACGGTGCCAAACTTTACTAAATTTTTTAAAGTTACTGCGTAACTCTCTCTACGATCGAAATTGTCCTTAAAACAATCAATTATAGGGAAGAGTTAGAATTAACACTATAAGGACTGATAAACAACGTGCCTGATTTGTTATCACTGAACTTTTCGTAGTTTTTAATCTAGTTGTAAAGGCTACCTTATAATTATTATAATACATCGAATATGTTCTAACTTATAAAATGGAACGATTTACCTTTTACAAATCTCATCGGTGATTTTACGTCACTCTCACTCTCAATTTCATTTTTAGGGTTCTTGGCAATCTTCTCTATGTTGTTATTACTTCCCAAAATATCTTTTGTAGGATCTAAATGTTTTCAAATGTTAATTTATTGTGAAAATTGCACATATTAGTTCATCATTATTGTTTTCAACGTTGCTCAAACTTACTTTACTTTTTTAAAATTGCTGCGGAACCCTACGGTGGAAAATGGTCCTTAAAACAATCAATTATAGGGAAGAGTTAGAATTAACACTATAGTAAATAAGTACACTATAAGAACTGATAAGCAACGTGCCTCTCAACGTTTTTTTAATGTATTTGTAAAGGCTACCTTAGAATTATTATAATGCATCGAATATGTTCTAACTTATAAAATGAACAACTTACCCTTTATCAATTTCATCGGTGATTTTACGTCACTCTCGCTCTTAATTTCATTTTTAGGATTCTCGACAATCTTCTTTATGTTGTTATTACTTCTTAAAATATCATTTGTAGAATCTAAATGGTTTCAAATGTTAACTTATTTTAGAACTTACACTTATTA
>JAULBZ010008913.1:0-10383 GCA_032360805.1 Neoturris breviconis | reverse complement strand
CAAAGTCAGCAAAATAACGTTAGAACAACGTTCAAAGACCGTCGTTCTAACACTATTTTGATGGCTTTGAACAGGTTTTTGCCGGCTGTGTAAGGTACGAATTTATACTCAAAACTCACTCCATCAAAGTGATTATTCGCTCTTCTTTCGAGCACTGAATCTTGATTTGCAGATACTATCCATTTAATTCGAATCCTCCAACAAAACATTTCTATACACCATTTTACCCTACCTTGCCTAGTAGGTCCGCGGCTGTATTGCACACCTCCCATACCTGTACATGTATGTGCCTCCAGTCAGCAATTTTGTTGCCATGGAGTTGCATTGGTCAACTGTCGTTCGATCAATACAGCGAAACCAGCTTTCAATTGCATTGTCTTCTTCGCCTGTTCTATCGAGACATTCAACAACTTCGATATATTAATCCATGGATCCCGATAGTATTTTCGGTATAACATGAAATAAGTACTCATGAAATAAATACTTTTATTTCGCTGACATCAACAAAAATTGGCTAAAAAGAGTGAAAAAAATATAGGCTGAAACTACGCAAACATTGCTGACATCAGCAAAAGTGTCATACAAAATCAGTAAGAACTTCTTTTTTGTAATTTTGCATTAGCTTTAGGATATAGCAACTTAGGTGCGTATATTGAAAATATCGAGAAAATTTTTTTTTGCTTAATGTGTAGATAAAAAAAATGCTGACAACCAACGTCATTGTGTTAGAAATAGTCTATTTTTTACATCAAAGTGTTCCAAAGAGATCAAAGTATATTTGTGGAAAGTTCCAAGTTGATTGCTTTATCCAAACAGATTTTACGAAGGGTGGCCTAGGGTTATCTGGCTAGATAGGGTTAACATTGTTCAGCTCTCACCACCTTAATTTGAGATAATGTAATGGTAAAAGGATATAGCGAGAAAACAAGATTCCTGCTATAGAGAATATAAAAAAAATCTAAATGTTGATTTCCATTTGGCGGAAAATTCCATGCAAGAGCCAAAATAAGACATTTGATTGGTAGAAATTGACGTCAAACATGTTCCTTTGGCTTTCACATGGAATTTTCTGCCTAACAGAAATCGACCCTAAATTTGTACTCAAAGTTGTACATTTCTAGTATTTTTAGGGTTCGAAGTAAATATAAATGGTATCTGCGTGAGAGTGTACAGAATATTTTTATGCGGTTTCTTTACACAATAATTTTTCATTATTTTGCCAGATAATTATTTTATATTTTACAACACTTTAAAATGCCACCTGTGGAGGAGTTATGATGCAAAATGAAAACTATACTCAAAAGCACTCATCCACAGGTGATATCCGACAGTTATTTTAAGGCTTGTTTTACATGTTGTTTTTTCAATCGGTATTTGTATTAGTTGGGAAGTAAGTCGTATCTCAGTGTACAAAAACTTGTTCAAAGTACAGACAATAGAACAACATTTACGTTTAAAAACGCTGTTATACGCGTCTTCACTGCGGACTTTGAATAAGTTTTGCCCACTGGCATAGAGTATGCAATATTTACGACGAATGGTGTTCTCTACGATGTGTTGGCTGCTCAAAGTAGAAACTTGTTGCAATGTAATGATTTTCTTTTTGTGCAGTCTTTGCACAACTATGCAGTACAGTACTCTTCTCCGTAGGTATTATTTACTTTTATTTCGACAGGTAGTGAATCCTGACCAGTAAACAAAAAGCTTGTCCTAAGTCAGCAGTAAAAGAGGATATAACGACGTTGAAGATGTTGTTCTAGCGTCTTTACTGCGGAATTTGAACAAGATTTTGCCTGCTGGGTATATAGAGTATTTTTTTATAATAAATTGCATATAAATATGTTTATATATAAAGACGGTTCTCCATTCATCGAATTCGTTCGCGCGAATTCTAAATGAAGTTATTACATTGGTTGAAAGCGACGTCACCTGACTGGTGACATCACTTTCAACCAATGTAATGACTTCATTTAGAATTCGCCTAGTGGAGATCCACCACAAGTAGTACTTTTAAATACAAATAGAATTTCCTGGTAGTTACAGTACCTTAAATATGAACAAATACTCGCTGTGGAAGATTTTTCAGCTCAAAAGTCTCTCTTTCGCAGTGATCATTTATTCTTATTTTTTGAACACTGTAATGGTCACACTGGGTTTAAACGCAGATAATACAAATGTTGAATAAATGTCTCAGACGTTGTTTTGGATTTTAAAATTTTCATATATTGAATACACTCTCCTATGTAGAGCATTAAAGAGAGACGGTAATAGGGAAAAATGCCCAAGTTGGAGAATCAAGGTATAAATAATCCCCACTTAATCTTTGGCGTTAGTTGAGCTTCCCCCTCAAAGTTTTTGCGTAGGAGAGTGATACGACTGATTTATCAGGTGCCATTGGTTTTGCATATATTTTTATATATAAGTGTTGGAACGAGTGGTCGAAATCAGTACATAACTACTATGAAGGAGGAATCTTGAGCTAGGGATATTAACTACAGGCTTTTTAGCCTAAAGCTACGTTTACACGCTACGAGTAATCAGGGCGATTTTGGCTACAATCTTGAAAAATCGGCTACGACTCAGAAAAATCTGTAGAAAGAGTACAGATTTTTCCGAGTCGTAGCCAATTTTTTAAGATAGTAACCAAAATCGGTCCGATTAATCGTAGCGTGTAAACGTAACTTTAACCTTCTATAACTGGATTTAAAGGCCATACGAAGTCCGTAAACCTATGGCGGTCATTTCCAGAGAGTAAAGCAGTACTTTTGATTAGAGAACTACGCTCTTTAAATTGTATTAAATTTTGAACGATTCTCCTGCCACACGTTTTCCCGCCACACATTTTTCCAATCCTGGGTGACAGGATTGCTTTGAGTTCGCCTTTAATATGTTTACGAAATCAGGATTCTGCACAGCTTGATACTGTTCTAATGGGTCGAGGTTGGTTATCTTATAAATTCCAAACATTTCTTGCGGTTTGAAATATAGTAATAGCAAATGATTAGCTAGACTACAATCGTGTGCATAAATAATGGGAAAACGTGTGAATTTTAAAGGATAATATAAACCACAAGTAAAAGACTTAAGGCTTAGGATCTTTGGTCTTTTTACAAATTCGGCAAATTCTTTTGATTCTAGTACCCAGGCTGCTGGAACAAATTCGAACTTTCGTTCTGATCACCTTGCTAGTAAAAATTTAAGGCTTTTTATCAAAGTTGAAATTCCGAATTTTTGCACGAATTTCCCTTTTTCCCAAATATATATGCACACGATTGTAGCAGGCAGTCGTTATAAAAATTTTGCTTAAAAATAGTGACCCGCTTATGATTGATTACATTTATATTTAAATGAGAAGAGAACTATAGTTTGTTCTCTCTCTTCCCGTTTTTATTACGGCACTCCGATTTCCCGATTATCCCGGATATTTTCCCGCTTTCTAGATTTAGCCTACTAACGACTATAAACTAGTCTAATGATTAGCTAACCCAGTGAGCAAAAACCTGTTCAAAGTCCGCAGTATACCGCTGACTTTGAACAGGTTTTTGCCCACTGAGAAGAGTTGGTTTCCATTTTGGTGGAAACTTTCTAACCTCTTCTAAGGGCTTCTTCAAAATACGGAGAAAGAAAATGCAGGAAGCCCTGGAACACTAGATTGGAAACCTATCTGACATATGATATAAATGACGTCAATTTCTTCCAATATAATATCTTCTTACATTCGTACGGAAGTGGAAATCAGCCTTGTCCCAAAAACCTCTTTTTTAATATAGGGACAGCGAGACGAAAAATCTCTCCGTTCTCATATCAAAATAGAAGGTCCTGGGGACGAGGTTGGTGAAAACTATGAATAAGAAGAAGGATCTTATATTAACGAACTTGCAACTGATTGGTCAAAAACAAAATTTAGAGATCGTCCCTAACTACTCATTACTCATTTTAGACCCCTCTCTAGATCAATCAGTTTCAATATGATTGAGACAGGGCTCTCCTCCGCATATAGCTGAAGGGACGAATGAAGTTTTCTATATTTTATTCTAAGAAGATATTTTTTCTAAATCAAGTTCTTCTTCTTTATCTTCTTCAAAAACTTGTTCATAGTTTGCAGTAAACAACGTTTTTAACTGCGGACTTTGGACAAGTTCTTGTCCACCTTTAGCAATTTAAAACTGACGAAGACGGTCCTGAATATCATTCAGTGGTCGAAATAAACACTGTGATTTTTGAGCATAACTCCTGAAGCTATGTTCAAAAACCTTTCTTTAATGGTGATTATTTACTCCTATTTCGACCACCTTAGATCAATATATCACAATACATAGGTCATATATAGAGATATCCAAAACCACATTTAACCTAATCCCCAAGGCCACTTTCCGTATTTCGAATAGAGCTCTAGGCCAGTAGCCTTTAAATGGTAAAAACAGAGAAATCAATGGGTCCTTCTTTCTTTCAGTTGTTTCAATGGAATAGCAAAGATCTCTGTCCTTGGGAAAAAAGAGAGAAAGAACTTGTTTGCATGATCAAGTAATGTGAACAACCTTCGTAGACGTTCAGTTTGAGTACAACCTTTCTAGGGACGTCGTCAAGAGAGAAGTCCTAGGGACGAGGTTGGTTTGCGTAGGCATTCGAGAATGTTTGACTCAATGAATAGAATAGACTTCGAGAGCATCTGCAACCTCGTTCCCAGGGTTTCTTGCCTTTTCGAAATACGGACACTTCCGTATTTCGAAAAGGCAAAAAGCCCTGCGAACGAAGTTAGAACATCGAACAAGTTCTTGCCCACTGGCAAAAGTGCAAAAACATTAGAAATGTTACTATAGTGTACGATGATCTTTTAAATATATAGTATTTTAAAGAGTTCACTAAATCAGCAGAACATTGGGGATATCCTAAAAGGTATTCTGACAATGCCCTTAATTCTTGTCTATAAAAAATAAAAGGGGTAAAAGATCGGTCTGCTTTCATTAGACTACCGTACCTGCATACTATACTTAAAGAATTTAAAAGACCACACCTTTTTGTTGTTTTTATATAAGCAACAATAGTAAATTTACCAACCTCAAAATAAAAAGTCAAGAAGTCCTAATTACGAGGTTGGTAAATTTACTACTAAGAGCTTTAGCAACATCAAATACCAAAATTTAGCTTGTATTACTGTCCTACAAACTCATCACGGTATGTATAGATTACCTTTCGTGTCCGTTATTAAATTTTTTTGTTTCTATTATTTAGCAACTGTTACTTACAAAAAAAACAATTTCATCAAACCACTCAGACTTGTTTCTAACTGCACTTTTAGTGCAAGTATTGCTGAGTTATCACCGAGTGACATCAACATTTAAGAAAAAAGAAATAGAAAAAATTTACGTATTATGACGTCATCGGTCAGTTTTTGCTCGAAATGGGACACGATAAGGACTTGATTTGAAGTGCGATAAACTGGCATTTGGTAGCCCCTACACGTTAATAGAATCTATCCGGGGATGTTATTAATATATTAGCTAGATGTGCTAAAAATGCATTTTATTGTTAAAATTGATGACAAAAGCAAACGCATAAATAATGAGATATTTCATGAATTTTGGTGAGTAAAGCACAAGTAGATTTCAAATGCGGAAAACGACCAGGCCAAGTCTAGAGATTTATCTCAGGGATTTATCGAGTAGTGTTCCTTAGCAGCCTAGGCTCTTGAAACATATTTGATTTTTTGTGTATTTTTTGCTACCTAAAATTTAAGGTTTTTTTTATCTAAGTGGAAATTCAGAAATTTTGAATTTTACCTTGTCTCAAATATTAGGGATTAAGTTATGTTGTTATTTTATATTTTGGTTAATTCTTGTATTTGCTCAACCTCGTTCCCAGGGTTTCTTCTCTCTTGACGTTTAACGCTAGAGAAGAAGCCCTTGGAACGAGGTTGGTATTTGCTAGTCTTGCTCTTAGTCGTATTGTTACTTAACTTTTGGGAGAAATTTAGTACTGTTGGTATAAAAGTGTTTCCACCTTTTAGAAATTTGGTACTGTTGCTAGAAAAGTGTTTCCACTTTTAATTATAGGGGTAGTGTGACAGTGTAATGTTGTAGTTTTGGAGGGGGTCTTTATAAATTGAAATGGGCGATGCTCGGGCTATTCAAGGTTATTCAAAATATAGGAAATGATTGTATATATAATGATAAATGATAAAAATTATCTGAATACAAATCCTATTCTTGTGTTCCCTGCACAATTTGTGTTTGTATTTCTAATAAATTTCTTTTCAAGGCCATCTCAGTGGGCAAAAGCTTATTCAAAGTCTGCAGTAAAGACGCTACAACTGCGGACCTTGAACAAGTTTTTACTCACCAGGATATATTTTTGTTTGAATTACTTTTTTTTCTTTTTCTTTTTGAGGGGTTATCAGTTGTTTACAAATTAACAAATTGGAGTTATAATTAATTGAAACCAATGATTTTTTTCCCCGAAAATCTGAGATTATCCCCCTACAAGTCAGATAGTAGTTTTTCGTGGATAGTTTCTGTTGGTTGATTTAATTTTAGATATCTTTTGTAAATAATATATGAAATGCGATAAGATATATAATAGGAGGTTAAGTAGAAAAAAGATATACATACATTATTTTTCAATCATAATCCAAATAACATCAAACGAGCCATTGTACGTAAGCTAAGTAAGTTCGATGAGGGTTTTTTATTCTGCAGATCTTTTAATCTCAATATTTCCTAGGGATCAGACTGATAGAAATGTGGTGGCCTTGGAATGCTTAGCCTGAGCTCCAGTCCCAAACTACAACAAGTAGTACTACTTGTTGTAGTTTGGGACTAGAGCTCAGCCTAAGGAATGTCATGCATAACGAATACCTTCGCCTTATCGAGGTCTATAACGTAGGCTAAGATTTCATAGCCTGTGATTTTTATTGATTTTTATTTTGAAAATAAATACTTGTTAAAGTTCGTGTTTTTGTAACACGAGATCAAATTGCATTAGCTTGGTCACACGTTCCATAAAAATAATTTAACCAACTCACTAACATTATAATTTGATTATTTGACCACCGTACTTTCGTCGAATGTTATTTCACTCCAACAAGCGTGTTTCACATCTTCTCGGCTGTTGGCGCACTTCTTTTGTCCGGAATATTTTGACTGGATCAACTTTGTGTCACGACAGGTAAACTTTTACTCTTCTTTTTTGGTATTCTGTGTGTATTCTGAAGGTATTTTGACCATAGTGTCAGACTAGAAAGCCTGAAGCACTGCTCAAAAACCCCTCCATAGTGATTATTTTGTTTTTATTTCGAACTCTGTGTAAAATTAACAAAAAGTAGCCTGCTAAAGCAAGCAAGGTTCAAATAGACCATTTTTATCACATTGCATCCTGTATTGTTCTATTCCTTCAGGCTACAAACCTGAAGCTAAGGGACCATCTCCAAAATTTGTTCCCAGGAGAAGTGTGCTAAATCAATTTGCAAGCTCATTGAGAAACGAATTTTGGAGATGGCTAGGCTCTTAAGCTCAAAAATCCCTCCTCCTCCACAATGTTTATTTGTTGTAACATTTGACTAAAATTTTTTCAAAGAAACCAATTAATTCCAATACATTGTTTGGATTAAAGCAAATAATCTCCGTGGAGGAGGGATTTTTGAGTATGCATTATTTCGATCTCTGCGAAACTCCACTGTTATTGTATCAAAATATAATTTTTAGATGCATAATGGGTCCTAAGAGAAAAAGATTGAGCTCGAAAAAAGCAAGTACAAGTGCCAAAATAGCAAGATTGAGTGTACCAGCCAACCGTTCTCGTTTGAGAGGTAGCATTGAAAGTATCAAAGATGGAGTTGGCCCAATGGTGTATCTAATGCGAAGGGACATCCGCGCCGTTGATAATTGGAGTTTGCTGAGATGTCAAGACGAATCACGAAGTGTTCGTGTTGCACACATTGTTGAGAAAACCCATCCATCTTATCGATTAGCTTGGTTTTATGCTAACGGATTGGAAGAGTGTCAGACAGATTTAAAAGTGTCTCGTATACCTTTAGATATTATTGAAAGTATTGATGACCTACCTACTTACCTGAAGGAAATCTCTGCATCTGGTTTGGTTGCTGATTTATACAGCTTGCGTGAATATGATTTGGCACCTGTCATCAAATTATGTGATGAAATTGAAATCCCTTGTTGGGAAGTTGACAGTTATAATATTGTGCCTGTGTGGGTGGCTTCAGATAAACAAGAGTATGCGGCGAGAACTATTCGAACAAAGATTAACAATAAACTTGACGAATGGCTTGTCGATATTCCATCCATAACATCAAATGAGAAACCCCTTGATATTGTGAAGCCAGATTTTCAAGTTAATGATTTCCTAATGGAGTTATATGGGAAGTGTGACCAACCTGACATTAAATTCGTTCCCGGTGGAAAAGCTGGAGAGGCTGCTATGAAAAACTTCTTTGGGAGGATATCAAAGTTTGAAAAATATCGAAACGATCCAACTCAAGATGCCGTATCAGGTTTGTCACCATGGATACGCTTTGGTCATCTTAGTAAACAAAGAATTGCATTAGAAATAAAACAAAATACTGCTTCTCACAAGACTTTCCTTGAGGAACTTGTGATCCGAGGAGAATTAGCTGAAAACTACACATTCTATAATCCCAACTATGATAATTTGCAAGGGGCTCCTGCATTTGGTATCAAAACATTGAACGATCATGCTGAGGATAAACGAGACTATGTTTACACTTACCAGGAATTTGCTAATGCTAAAACCCATGATGATTTATGGAATGCAGCACAACGGCAGCTTGTAAATGACGGGAAAATGCATGGTTTTATGCGTATGTATTGGGCAAAGAAAGTATTAGAATGGTCGGAATCTCCAAAAACAGCTTTACAAATCGGAATCAAGTTAAACGATACTTTCTCCATGGATGGACGTGATCCGCGTGGATATGTTGGTTTAATGTGGAGTATGACGGGACTGCATGATCAGGGCTGGCGAGAACGAGCTATTTTTGGCAAAGTTAGATACATGAACTATGATGGATGTAAACGAAAGTTTGACATTAAGAAATACATTAAAAAGCACCGTACTATTAAGGAGGAGCCTGCTGTCAACGGGTGTGTTTCAAAGATTCAGAAAAAGCCTGCTGTTAAGGAGCCTGTTTCAGAGGACAAGGACGAGCCTGCTGTCAATAAAATGGCTGCGTTAGAAGAGAAGACTATTATTGATGATGTTGCTTCGAATGGTGAAGAGATGTCTATTGTCAATGATCTTGCTTCAAGTGTCAAGAATGATGGTAAGAAAGAGGAGTCAATTGTCAATGATGCTGCTTTAAACGATGACAAGGAATGTATTGTTACTTCAAAGGAT
The DNA here is from genome assembly GCA_032360805.1 of Neoturris breviconis. Lineage (NCBI taxonomy): Eukaryota > Metazoa > Cnidaria > Hydrozoa > Anthoathecata > Pandeidae > Neoturris > Neoturris breviconis. The sequence goes on along the minus strand of JAULBZ010008913.1, from coordinate 1,014 downwards.
GAGGAAGGTGAGTCTACCAGCCCTGTGAATGATGAATCTAGTGGCAATAATGATGCTTCGAACGATGTGTAAGGTGAATCTACTATCTTACATTATATTCAGAGAAGAATCTGCTACAAGGTGGAATAAACTGAATTAGAATTTATATGAGTGATCGTGTATGTGAACTTCAATGAAAAACATCATTTACTTAGGCAGCCTTTACATGGAATTCTAAATCAGTCTTGAATTTGAGTGGTTTTTTCGTACCCCCTCCATCCTGAATAGTATTAATTTGTTGTTTTAGCTTGCAACTAACTAGCTCAGGTTAGGGTCTATTGTTCAGATTAAAAAAATGACAGTTGTATATTCTAGTTTATTTATTGTGCTATATGCTATATGTTAAGCTATAGGATAAGCTATGTGTTGACAGTAATTAAAAGCTGTATTTTTAATATGTTCCGAATAAAGTGAAACCGGAGAGTTTAGCTTGAGGAAAGTTTAGCTAGCTGAAACTATGCTCAAAAATCCCTCTTCTAAAGTGATTATTTACTCTTCAGGACTTAAAATAACATCCGGTCATCACTGTGGAGGAGAGATTTTTTTAGAAAATTTTCATCCTAATTCAAGAATTAAGAATTCAAATTAATAACGAAAACTTTTAGCGGAAAAACGTTTAGACAATTGTTTGAAATTATAGCGGAAAATGTTTCTGGCACGGCTTACATTCCTTTTTTTTATTTACATTCTTAAAAGAATGACATTATTGGTCGGGACTGGAGCTCAGGATTTGTGCTTCTAGATCTCGATGTATATGTAATATACGTAGATGTGTATTTGTATGTGTAGATGTTTAGTAATATGTACATGCATATTTTTAGTTTTATATAGATAGATTTATTTTAGTTTTATATAGATACTTTAGGTGTACAAACTTTCGCGAGGAGAAACTTTCGCAAAGACAAAAATTCGCGAAATTTTTGCATTTCGCGTGGATAAACTTTCGCGAATGGTCTAATTTTAAAAATTTTGCGA
>JAULBZ010008911.1:0-10384 GCA_032360805.1 Neoturris breviconis | reverse complement strand
TTTACACGTCAATGATGAAACAATCATATTCTTGGTAGCGACACTTCTATGTTGTAAACAACATACACACTCGCATCGCCTCCTTGTCTTTCAAGATCATATGAAACGCTCGAAGATCTATAGATCTGTTTTCTAGATCTTTTTAGTATTATATCAATACGTTACACCTTCTGTTACTTTCATATTTACTAAATTTTACTCACAACTTCAGAAAACTGCTTTCTATATTTCCAATATTCTTTACAGATTATTTTTTAAAAAATACTATTCCTTGCAAAAACTTTTTCACAGTATACCATTTTCTTGTTTATATCGAAAAAAATATTACAAGCCCTTATTTTGAGTTTATTTATTATATGTAACCCCCTGATTTTCATATGCTTCATGAATAGCGTTTTTAAAATTCTATTGAAAATCGATTACGGAACTCTGGTCAAAATTTTGACCACTGAGTGCGCACCTTAGGTGAGAGAATTTTCACGAAATTGCCAATCTGTCCTAGTCGTTGGTTCTCTCTCTTCTCGTTTTCATTACGGAACTCCGATTTCTCGATTAACCCCAATATCTTTCCCGCTTTTTGGATTTAGCCTACTTACGACTATAAACTAGTCTAAATCATGCTTAATGGAGTTGCAAATGCGTAATGCATAACTTCTTAGTCGCTAAAAGTGGAAAAGAAGTTCTGAAGCCTTGAACTGGATATTTACTAAATACAAATTGTTTTGTCATAGTCAGCATTTTTTTTTTTTGAAAAATTAGGACTATTGAAGAGAAACATAAAAATAAAGGAGTTTTCAGGAGTTTAAAGAGATGTGACCAACCTGTCCATGGCCCAATGACAATTGGCAGAGCTAAGTTAAAATGGCAATACACCGTATGTTTATCAAAAATTTTCAATGGCACTCCCAGTGGAAAAAAACTTGTTCAAAGTCCGCAGGAACGACACTACTGCTGACTTTGGACAAGTTAGTGTCCACTTGGATAGAGGTTGTTAGCTGCTCTCGGAAGTTTTACTGTTTCTTATAAGTGGGTTTCTAAAAGTTTTAAACACTTCTTCATCGTCACATGTGTTATCTGGTGGGTTACTAAATTACGTATTAACTAAATTAAGTTTTTCTGTAATGGATTTATAAAACTTCACGAAATGACCTTTCACTTAAGTCCGTGGTCAAATTTCAAAACACGCTTTGTTAGACCTCCCTACTTTCAGCAGTTAGTCATCAGCTGACAGTGGTCGTGCTTCAATTATTATGTCAGTGACTCAGCTTGTATAGCAATCCATCCTGGAACGTGTACCCCACACGAAGTGTTTTGAATGACTGACATGTGGAACATTTAAGGCGGATTAGGTGACGTCGCTTTCAACCAATGTAATGGTTTCATTTAGAATTCGCGCGAACGAATTCGCCTAGTGGAGATCTGTCTTTAAGCCACACGCTTTTGAATTATTATCCAGGAAACAAAACTTGTTCAAAGTCCGCAGTAACAACGTTACAAAAACGTCGTTCGACGTTATTCTAGCGTTTTTACTGCGGACTTTGAACAAGATTTCGCCAATTGTGTTATATATTTCAGTGAAAGTTGACAAAGAATAATATCTAATATAACTAACACAGCACGAAAGTCTACCGGATAAGGACTGTGTGCCATGCCAGGTGTAATATCAGTCGATTATACATTTTTAATATCCTCAATATAGAATTTCAATACATTTACTCCATGATTAGTTGCACTTTCCGCAATAAGATGATATACTTCCAACAACCGGTTCCTTTTTCTTTTGGCCAGCTTTAACATTTTCTCTACTTTGCACGATCAAAACTTCGTTATTTTAAATAATTTTCATAATTATCTATGGTGCATTACTCCTATAATTTGTCTTTCATTGTGCAGACATGAGTTTAGACTTAGGAAATAGAAAAATTAAGAATTAAAGCTGATATGATTAATGGGTTGACATTTTATACAACTGATGGCGACTTATGTCTGATTGTTTGTCTAATTCATCCCCAGTGACTTTGTCTTTCACGAATCTTCAGAAATACGATCTTACCTATAAGAGGTATTACAATCTGGTCATTTGCTTTCAAAGGGAGCATTAATTGTCTAACCAACAAACACCACTGGATTTGTTCCTTTGCTTTTTGATTTTAAAAAAAATAATTAATCAACCTTGTAATTGGATAGATTTTTGTGAGGGGGCATCGAAACATGAAACTTAATTTGAAGGAGTTTGTTTACATTTTATCTAAGCAAACTATAGTTGGTTGGTATGTAAAGGTCGATTTCAATTAGGGGGAAAGCCAAAAGAAGACATTTCATTGGTAGAAATGGACACCACACGTCATGTGATGTCAATTTATTCTACCAATGTAATGGTTTCTTTTAATTTACGCGCGGAATGTTCCACATAATTTAAATAAACCTTAAGACGCGAAATGTAACATGCTCACCAGAAAAAACAGACCGAAAATATAAATGAATATACTAAAGAAACGCGATTTTGAATACATCTCTCCATGCGCGCTTTTTCTCGTTTTATAAAAACAAACTAATAATATTGTCGGATAATTAATTGACCAGAACCAGAACATGTTACTATATACCATCCTTTGAAACTTATTAACCATTTATTTTCATTAGGCACGAAAGCGAAAAGAAGACATTCCATTGGTAGAAATACTGAGTAATGTCAGTACCTACTAAATCTTTTTTCTTTTTCAACTTAATGGTTGATAGGAGTAATTTTGTAAGTCGTAATTAGCTTCAAAATGCTTTCCAAGTATCCCCCACATATTTGAATCATACATCGGGTGTCACACTAGGAGGAAAAGCAGTAATGTAAATGAGATTCTACAATTGTTAAACATAAAGAATTTCTCACGAGGAAGCTTGAAGTATCGATTTGCCATCGCTTAAACGAGTTTTGGTAATACATGACATGAACGCTCTTTCCTTTTCTCCAGTGGGAAAAAACTTGTTCAAAGTGCACAGTAAAGACGCTTAAACCACGTTGAAGACGTTATTCTAGCGTCTTTACTGCTGACTTTGAACAAGTTTTTGTCCACTGGGATAATCCAATTCTATTGTTAATGAATGTATTGTTCTAACCACGCGTCCTAATAAGCATCATTTAATCGGTTCCTGAATAGATTGTAAACAAAACAATGGAAAGATCGTTAGTGGTGTGCGCTATATAAAATGGCGGATTTTAATCAAATATGATAATAAATACGCAGGACGTAGACAGCGCTGGTCGCTATCTAACACAGCTTCATTTAAAGCATTTAAAAGGCAATTCTAATACACCCAAGAACATATAATTCAAAGATGGTGAGCTTTTATTATTTTTGCTTTTGTAATTTTCTCTTCGCTTGTGTATTTTTTCAATTTATTTTTATCTATAAGCGTCTTATCTTAACATAATCAATTCAATTTTTTTTTTATATTTTAATGGGCGGAGAAAGATGGTTAGTATATTGGTCTTGAATATTGATCCAAGATCACTCGGATTGTGTGCTCCACAGCGTACAATAATGATGAATACGGTTCCGTGTATTCCCGTATTTGGACTGTATAGTTATTGACGCATATATACCCCGATGTTCTTTTTGACATTGTTTCGGTATTGTTCCAGGTTTTTTGTCCACTAAGACAATTCTCCATACTTTTTATATACAAATATGTGGTGAACAATACTAACCTTGTCGGCATTCGAAATGTAGGTATTTGTACGGGTTTTCAAGGAGTTTAGGAATTAAGCGCGCAAAAGATTTTTGTCTTTTATAATTTGGTGGATAGCAGAAGGTCCTGTTTCAAATTACCTTAATACTTTATCTAATTTAATCCCTCTTTATTAAAGAATGATTGTGAATTAAGTGTTACCGTCCTAATTACTTCATGTCTCCAGTTTAAAACTTGTTTAATTTGAGCAAGTTACTTCTTGGATAGCGTGACTTACAAATTACTTATGATTAAGCAAAATAATTAAAGTCTTGTAAAACATACCCCAGTAGACACAAACTTGTTCAAAGTTCGCAGTAAAGATGCTAGAACATCATTTTCAATATTGTTCTAGCGTCTATACTGCGGATTTTAAACAAGTTTTTGCCCACTGGGACTGCTCGATTACTGATTTATTGAAAGAAATAACAAACTGGATAAATAACTCAGCACATAAACCATGAAAGGAATGGCGTGATGTACGGTTCAATGAAATAGAATTTTAAAAGTACAAAAAATACGTGACGGATTGTACCGGTCAATTTATTTATTTGTTCATTAGGTTTATCATCACAGTGTGCAAAAGCTTGTTCAAGGTCCGCAATAAAGACGCTAGAACAACATCATTAACGTCTTTACTGCGGACTTTGGACAAGTTTTTCCACCGGGTAATAATATTGTTATTATCTTATTCAATGAAATAGAGAACAAAAACAAAAACAACGAAGGGTGTTTCATCAAGAAGGTTGATTGGTTTGTTTAATACGAAGAAAACAATCAATTACAAGGTCATGGACTCAGGACTCTTCTCTTGTGATTACTATAATTGGTACCAACCGGTATTCTTAGAACGACCAGAACGAGCAGCAAAGCAGCAGTCAGCACAGGATGACCAGCGAACAACCTGAACGATAAATGTCCCGTTTATTTACACGTTGTCTGGGTCCAATGGGTTCCCCACCCGCTTATAGTTCTAATAACGCAGGCTGGAGTCTTCGCTTTTTCCCGGTAGACTGCCCTGGAAAGACCCTGAACGGAATGATTATTTCGATTAGAGCAGACTCATTTCATTAAAATTAGAGAAAAGTCGCCCGGCAGCCATTACAGTTATTGTTTATGTTATTGTTTTTGCTTCACTTATTTTAATTCGTTTAGTACTGTATGTTGTAGAAGCGAGGCAAATTTAGAAGGGTCTTTAGGTACTTATTGTGCATCGCAGTCTTCGCGCCGCGGGTCGGCAGAGTAATCTAGTTTAATACGACTCTCCCTCTGCCTGTACGTTAATGCCACACTGAGCGTTCGCTGCTTGTTCTCTGCTCGTTCTGTCATGGCTGCTGGTTCCCTGTTTGTTCTCTGCTCGTTCTGCAAACGCTGGTCAGTGCCTAATAATTATGACTCTTCTCTGCAAGTACGATCCCTTACTGGATGAATTTCTGATTGATTAACAACCATATTTTAATTCTAGATTCGTCTCTTACTGATTACATTTATCTTCGTTGCATACACTTACAGTTTTCCAACGAGCACCGTTGGCGATCTGGGTAGAAAGTTGCTTTATGAAGGAAGAAAAATTAAAGAAGATACAATAGTAAGTGTACACAACCTCGACTCCAGGCTTCTTCTCTCTTGCTGCCTTCTTTGTCATATATTAGAGAAGAAGTGCTGAGAAAACGAATTTGAAGTTTGCCATTCTTGACGTCACAGCACGTGACGTCAATCTGCCAATTTAATGTCTTCTTTTGGCTTTTGTTCGGAATTTTTCGCCTAGCGGAAATCAATCTTTATTACATTCCTTGCGTAACCAGACTAAATACCACCGTCACAAAATGTTAATAGGCTAATAATAATACCCTAACGTGACTTCCTCGTTTCACAATCTTTTGGCTTCTTAGATCGTAATTAGGGAACGGGTCGACTTTTTATCTATTCTTTGAAATCATTTAATTTTATAATTTAAGGTCAAGATGGCGAAAGAAAATGTCAAGTTTACATTACGTCACTGTAAAATGTTATTTCGAGTTTGTAGTACGGATAAAGAATGTGGCTGTCATGGTCGTATGGTATGTAGAGCTGCATCAAATGAACTACATCGTTGTGTTATCAGAACTGAAATAGATCCAATGTGAATTTGATATCAGAATGAATGATATTTGGCAAACAGAAAGAAGCAAGCTTTCTAAACTTTAGGAAACATTTAGAAATATAATGTTTTTTTATTGACAAATTTTATCGTTCCGGTATTCCGTGTGTTGTGTTTTCGTGCCAATAAAATGATTTCTTCTTAGATAACCCGATGCGCAAAAACCTGTTTAAAGTCAGCAATAAAGACGCTAGAACCACGTCTTCAAGGTCGTTCTAGCGTCTTTACTGATGACTTTGAACAAGTTTTTGCCCACTGGCTAGCCATCTCTTCTTTCCAAGAAAAATCTTAAAATTTTCTTGTAACCCAATGATCACGTAGCATTTTTTCAACGTAAAAAAAAGTCACGTGCTGGCAGAGAGGGTTGGGATCCTAATTATTCTGTGACAGTCATAAATAACCCTCCGATATTTCAAATACTTTTTAATATCATGTTAGTTATGTTATCTAAGAAAAAACTTAACAATTTTTGTCATTGCTGCCTCCTAAATATATTTAAAAAGAACTAAAAATATTATAAGTACGGGCGACCGTTACAAAAGAATTAGGATATATACGGCCGTTGGAACAACGTCAAAATGACGTCGCCATATCATTTTGACGTTGTTACGACCTTATTCCGACCACTGGGAAAGTTGTCTATGATAAAAGTTGTCTAACATGCAAAATCAGCATCTTTCGATCTATAAAGTGTTGATTTGATGTATTTTATTTATTTATTATTGCTGCCTAATACTCGTTTCTGATTTCTTTTAAACAATTGAATTTTCTGTCAAATAGTATAATTTTGCAAAGATGGAGTCTCTTGACGACAGATGCAAGGCCAGTCCATTATCTAAGAGAAAATAATAGTTCACGCGAAATTGTAACACATGGAATATCTATCAAATGTGTTGACCGCATTTGTTTTCAACTTCGTCAGGGTTTCTTTTCTCCTTTTATCGTCAAAGAGAGAAGAAGCACTGGGAACAAGTTTGGACTTTTATATTAAGAAAATAATAAATGTGAAAATATAAGATTTATTTATTGATTTATTTATTATTGTTGTACACATAGAATATTTGAAATGTTTTATTTACACAAAACAGCTATTGTATCGCTACTCTGCGGGCTCGCGTCGTCTAATCAACGTTACGACGTCAAAGCGACGTCTTTTTGACTTCGGTTAGACGTCGCGTGTACCGGGTAATTTCCTCCCACGCGGTTGATAATTATAAGGCAGTAATGACACAGTCGAGGAAAAAACACAGTCATTTCAATGGTGTAATTTACAAAGAGCTACGCGATGATTCAAATTGAATGATTTATGATCTAATTTTAGAACATGTACTTTCTTTTTGCTTACTCAGGAAATTATAACGAATTTAAAAACGTAGACCAATTATGCTAAATACACTCAACTATATTACATTACGTGAGTAAATTTTGACGTGGATAAATATTCGCGATTACGCAAATTTTGTCCGCGCGAAATGTGTCTCAAGTTGAAATATAAATCCACGGAAAAATTAAAGCACGAAAAAGAAAAATAGAAATGCTTAGAAGAAAGTAGACATTTTTTCTCTCGCCATTTGCATAGAGTTCGTCAACACATTCTAGAATTGAAATAATGACCTTGGAATAACGTCCATATTTTGCTGCTGGTTTTTCTGTGGATGTAGTTATTTTCTTATGACTTTCACCTAATTTTCAAAACCAAATTACATGCAACATGTAGCTACAGGAATTTCTTACTCGTGAAAATTAATTCACACTAAATTTATTGCGAAGCAAAATTAGGCCATGCGGATATTATTTATCCAAGTAAGATATGAAATCCGATCTCTGTACTTCTAGTCCCTTTGTTAAAAGTCTGGTGACAAGTTTAACATTTCCTCTCTAATAAGTTTAAATGGACCACATTAAAAGATAGACATTTACGGTTACTTACTGTTAACGATAATCGTGCTGTTCCTCTCAGAACGGATGCAATTAAATACGCTATAAATAGACATATTAGTTGTTAATTGACGAATACTATATTTACGTAAAGGAACTTTTTACAGCGGGAAAGACTACTGAACACGGATCAGTATAACTCCGTATTCGAGCCATATGTGGCAATACACAGTCCGAATACGCAGTTATACTGGTCCGTATTCAGTAGTCTTTTACGCTGTGTTGTTTTTATCCGCTGATTTTTGATAATATTAAAGGAAAGGAAATATGACAAAATTTGCCGGAGGTTCCAATGGGCATAATCCTGTTCAAAGTCCGTAGTAAAGACGCTAGAACGATGTTTTCAAATGTTTTCCAGCATTTATTGTTGACGTGCAGGAAATCATGATTGGCACAAAGTAGAAGAAATTCATTCAATCTCAATTTGAGTTTTTCTACACTGAACATCATCATAACTCAGTGGACAAAAAATTATTTGTTCTGGCTATTAGGTGATACAATGTATTATATGCTTAATCCTAGCTTAACCCTCCTACATAGCTTTTAATAGAACCATGATGTAGTGTTAAAACTGACCAGGACGTTGGATCAACCCATAATAAACATTTTTGCATAATTATTTTTGTGATGACGTCATTTCTTATGATGACGTCATCAAGGGAAAAAAGTATGAAAAAAAAAATTAGGTAAAAAAGTTTTTGGTTTCCATAATTGGTCAAAATGTTTTTCAAGCAAAAATAAGAAAACATTTTTTACAATTAATTCATAAAGGAAAATTATCCCTAGTTACCAAAATTTTTTTTTAAAAAATGATCCTAGATAAATTATAGGGAAAGTCTCAAAATCTCTAGTCATATAAGCCATTCATTCAAAAGTTATGAAAAAAGTACCCTGTCATAGAATGTAGAAATAGGGTTAAGGTACTGATTGTAGGAACTACAATAGTAGGCACACCTACTGGACAAGAATTTGTTCAAAGTCAGCAGTAAAGACTCTAGAACACGTTTACTACGGACTTTGAACAAGTTTTTACTCACTGGGACACGATGTCGGGGGATTTTCACTAGGCGAATTCGTTCGCACGAGTTCTAAATGAGGCCATTGCATTGATTTAAAGGGACGTCAGCTGTCATGTGACGTCGGTTACAACCAATGTAATGGCTTCATTTAGAATTCGCACGAACGAAACCACCTAATGGAGATCTGACTTGACCCTATTTGGGTATTTTTGAATGTTGTAAGCTTGCATAAGGGGACTTTTTTTATGAGAACTAATTCAAAACTTGCGGCACAATAGTAACCAATTACAAAACTAATAGGAAATTTTTGTGCAAATAATTTTTGCAAACGTCATTAGCTTTGCTGTGATGTCCTCGAATTTGGTTCAAAAATTTCAATATTTCAAATATTTACCCTAGTTAACCGAAACGGAGCTTTCTTTACACAATATTGGGTAAAGCCGAAATACCTAGAATATTAAATATCGCCCAATAACTCAGTAGGTATGTTAGATTATGAATTTGTTCTGCTTGCAGTTTATAGTCATTTTATGCATCTATGTTTATCTGTTTATTTGCTAAGGAGAAATGAAAAGGCCATGTTGAATTGCAGTTTTTTGACTCGCCCCGAAAAAAAGAACAGTCTAAAAAGAGGACTTAAGATTTGTATTTTGCGCTAATATTAGGTATAATGCTGAGTTTTGGGCATAGTTTTTGGATTATGAAAAAAGAATTTGGAAATTATTTAAAAAAAAAAGCACAAATCAGCATTTTACATTTTTTTGAGTGCAAAAACAAATATTTCGGGTAAAACGACATATATTGCAAACACTAATTATTTTATGATCAAATATATTGTTTTTGGTTTCGTACCCGACAAATTGTCTTTCATACATCTTTCATGCATATCATTATGCAGTGATGCTTAGAAATTCCTGTAAATGGCAGGGACAACTTTAAGATATCTAGGGAGCACCAGTCTGGTAAATTCAAACTACTTAGAACGCATTAACTATAGCTACAGACATGTCCAGCCAGTCATTAAAAGCGAAAGAAAAAAAGAACGGATTACGTTTAGTTCCAGTTTTAGCTAAGGGGCACTCCGAAAGTGCCTTGTCGGTTTAAATCAATATCAAAATATGCAGGTTTAAACAATATCAAAATATGCTAGTAAAATGAATATCGAAATATGTAGGTTTTATAGACAAATACAGATTTTTCACAATGTTTTAACTCAAGGGTGCATACAACTGTTATGAAAACTTCGTCTGTATATTTTCTCCAAAAAGCAATCTAGTAAAATCCATATCAGAAATAGAAGAAATTGTTCAAAAAACTTTGGTGCACACTTAGCTAGCAGCTAGATTTCTTTTTTGCAACCTTGCAACCCAATAACAACAAAAACATGACCAAAAAAGCATCAGAAGTCTCTCACTCGCATATAAAACATGTTTCTGAACATGCATGCCACACAACAATGTTTCAAATTAAACTTATATACCATACACCATAGTTTACTTCCAAAAACCAGTGGGTTTCGACAAGATTGACTGCAAAATATATAATTCAAAGGAAGGTCGTGGAA
>JAULBZ010008910.1:0-10385 GCA_032360805.1 Neoturris breviconis | reverse complement strand
TTTGTCTTTTTGCTTTAATTGTCCCAGATATATTTTGGATTTTTTCGGGATTTTTCGCGGGGATTTAATTTCGCGGATGGCCAAGTTTTAGATTTCGCGAAATCCGCGAAATTTAATCCGCGCGAAAATTAATACACTTAAGGTACCTAAAAGGAAATTCTGCAATATTCTTAATCAGGGTATGGATTTTCTGTTCTTGGAATTCTCCGTGTGTCCCCTGAATTTCCTATTATTTTTGGAAAACCCTCAGGAAATTCTTCAACCTTTGACTAACTAGGTACCCTCTGGAAATTCTTTATCCTCAATCAATCCTGCCTCTGGGAAGGGGGGAGGGAGGGATGCTTTTTTTCTGGATCAGCTCATTGACACTGGGTGTTAAAGACGCTGTAGTACTTCAAAAAAGTGTTTCATCGTGGCTGCTTACTTCATTATACGATTTTCAAGTGCGGCTATAAAAATAGCCGTTTGTATTGATGAATTATATCTGGGCATCTGCTTATTTTGAATAACTATCCGACTGTCTAGCGCGCCAATATGCTGAGATCTATGGATAGAGATCAAGGGAATTTTTATTTTTTTTGAACCATAACTATTTTTTTTGGAATAATTATAATATTTATCGATTAGTCTCGCTCAAGTTTTAAAATTTTCAGTCATAGCTTAATAAACAAGACAAAATAATTATAACTTATTGCATAGCTAATGTCTCATATATTGAGATGTTTTGCTGCGCAATACCAGGGCCTTCTTTCTCTCCTTTTCTCATAGCGTTAAACGTCAAGAGAGAGGAAGCCCTGGGAACGAGATTGCCTAAACTTAAAAACACAATTTAGACGTATTTAAAGTTCGCGTATGCGTATCAAAATAACTCAATTTTTTTAGAACGAGAATATCCATGTTTCTTTGTGAAACATTGATACCGACTCAAAATTCTCACCTAAAAACACAATTTAGACGTATTTACAGTTCGCACATGCGTATTAAACTAACCAGAATTTTTTTTTAGAAATGAGAATATCCATGTTTCTTTGTGAAACATTGCTATTGGCAGAACAACTACATGATATCTATATTAACTTTAACTTAGCTTACCATTTCCACATGTCGCTTTCTGCTCTCACAATGCGCTATATTTCTTATATGATCGGGTTCTCAAAAGGAGACTGGCGATGACAACTTGTCCCACGTGATAGTAAAATAAATCCAAGATGGCGTCGACAAAAGGCACGAAGCGGCGATTCTCTAACTCTTGTAAATTTTTATCTTCGAGAGCGGGGAGATGTTAATTTCCATTTTCAAATGGAATACACATACTTTATGAAATGCTTCTGGATGACCTTCCTAAATATATATTTTGTCCCTTGATTGAAACGGATCCAGGAAAATTCAAGATTTCTGCGAAAATTCGAAGAGCTTGTTTTTGTATCTTTTCTGTGTTTCATATTTCGCGATGCATCATTAAATAAACTTTTAGTTACGTTCTTAATCTTTCGTTGTTCGCATTCTGACTTTTGAAGTGTACGGACGAGCTCAACTAATGCAGTAACATTAACTGTTCTATATAACTCTACTTGAAATGGCCTGAACCAAGACTGAACTAAAATCCTCGACAAAATATGATCTAATTGATAGGTATCTTGATCTTCAGACCGAGTACAATTCTCTGAAGGAACTTAACGACAAAATTGATACTGTAAACTTTAAATTCGAAGCATTAAGTAGTGATTTAGGTGTACCAAGAAACTAATGTAAATTCCCTTCTTTATGAAAGAGATGTGGAACGTTGGAACAATAGTTCCGGCATGAATGTTTGGAGATTGTTGGTTTCCATGATACCATAAATCACAATTCTCTAGAATAAAAGTATTGAGCGTATTTAAATCGGTCGATGTTGAAATTTAAACGAGATAATGTGGAAGCCTGTCATCGTAAAGGTAAAAATGGCCGCACAATTATAAAATTGTCAATACGTAGAGAAAACGTATATTAGCTAACAAAAAAAAAATTGTAAAATATAAGTCCGTCTAAATTTGGATTTAATGACAAGAAAAAGATTTATATCAACGAAAGTGCTCCAAATGTAAAAAATTACACTATAATGACACAATTTCTGGGCATCAAATAGAACATTTAAACACAAAATCGATGTTAATTATTCGATTTATCATGACGGTGATCTGCAAAGTCTATTTCTATAAGTGCTCCAAATGTAAAAAATTACACTATAAAGACACAATTTCTGGGCATCAATCGATATTTCCGTAAGTTGGTAATAGCTAGGAAATATCATATTTCCATAATACTGCGATGATAGCGTTTTGCTGAAATCTTTAGTGTCCTTTTCTAAGATAATCCTTGTTAGAACCGCTTATATCCTTCTATAAAAATTGTTTTGCAGAGTATAAATTAGTTTGGAACTTCACTTACGGACTATACATGATAAAGGAACTTTTTTGTAGCAATATTTGGAAAAAAAGTATTTTTCATAAACACGATTTTATCATGACAAGAGCATCAAATTTCTTACTTCTTATAAATCTTATAACTTAGCAATCTATTTGTTCTCTTGTTAATGCGCCAGTAACGGTCGATCTGACTGCGTAAACTCAACTGAAGTTTAGGTCGTATGTAGAAGCGACATATCGCATTACGTCATAGGTTACTTCGTAGTAAAAAGCACGTCGCTTTTACGTCAACTCCCTATCAAATGTTACAAATTTAGATAAATTTTATGTGTGCTCAGGTGTGTTGCCGATAGTAGTAATAGAAGCAAACTTTATTTCAAGTTGGAAATTTTGCTAGAATGTGCTGCTGACAGTTAGGTGCGCGTTCGCCTGTGTGGGCAATGATTTAACATCGGTCGGATACGTTCGCTAGAGTTCAAATTGAACATGTCAAAATTTCGTCATGTTAACCGTTTCATTCTATTTGAAGCGTACGTATGAGTTTTCGTCACACAAAGATGCTCTTTTTATTTTAAAGATACCTGTTTTTGTCCTTGGAATAAATATTAGAGTATTCAACATAGAGATATTCTCTCATTGCTCTCTTCTTCAAATATTATAACCAGGATTTACGTTTTTTTATATCAAATTTGTATCTAACTTTGTATATTGTTTGTAATCGTATTTAGAATATTGAATTAAATGTCATCGTCGCTTCTTAAATTTCCAGTAACATAACAAGATAGAAATATATAGATCTTATATTAACTAGGTTTGGTGCAGGTTTGTGCCCATGGTATATTGATTACATGTCGATGGAGAAAATTGATATGAAAGCCAAATAATTAAGCACTCGACATGCAACATAAACTACTTTGCGTTCGCATTAAACACCATTTAAACGCTTGTTAACGAGACCCAAGGATTTCGAGCCATTGCGAACTCGAACAAACGTACGGCGAACTATAGCGAATATATCCGTTTGCGAAGAGTAGGCGTGTCCGATTCGAATGTTTTTTTGTAACTCTGAATGTCAGACATTTCAACATAAAGGCCGTTTTCCATCAGCGTAAAATTCCGCGCGCGGAATCCAAATGAAGACATTCCATTGGTAGAAATTGACCCGCGGAATTTTACGCTAATGGAAATTTAGCTTAAAGAGATATATAATTATGTCTTTTATTAGTAGTTAATGAAATAACATGACGATAGTCACAAATTAGTCGGTGCACTTAACTTAATTACTCAATTTAATCACTTACCTTAATCACCTAAATCACCTAGTTATTTATCAGGAAAACGTTAAGAAATCCGCAATTGTTGAGAAAGTTTGTGCCTTGATCTGCTATATTATTTTCTATTCAATTTAATCTAGCATATGAAGCATTTAATACAGTATTTGGTTAATACATAGAAAAAGAATACAGCAGATAGAAATATTGTTCGCGTTTGAAGCAATAATGGGTAAGATAATTTTCTTGACCGATATTGTATAGCTATTCTTTGTGTTATTTAATATTAAGAAGTGATACCAGCGAAGTTTGCGCTTGGCATTGTACTTTATTCAAGATGTATAAATTATAGGCTTTATGTATATACTAAAACTCTTTGCCAATTTTATGCCACAGGATGCAGACTATGGTGATACTATTATATACTAAGTGAAGTATTGCACAATTACACGTAAAAAACATAAGCGACCATAAATATGCCAATAAAAAACAAAAAAGATAAATAGAATACATTAATTGTGGCAGCATGCCAAACTATTGATAACTATTGATAGATTGCAAATGTAGAGTATTCATCTACGACAGAACATTTTACTCAATAAAATATTTATTGGTCTATCTTGTTTATCTTCCAGGTGTAGAATGAATGTAGAGTTAATTCATCAAAACATACCTAGCACTATCATTGCAATAGGAATAGAAGATGTAAGTGTGACGCCCAAAATAACAGAACCAACTCGATCTTCAATAGCTTAAAAATATATAATGGGAATTAAAGTGAATGCTTTTTCAGTGGTGGTCATTAGGTTCCGTTTCTTTTGTCTGTAAATTACCAAGTACAATGAGCAGCTTAATCTAATCTCGTCTGCAGAATAGTGTGACACGAATAAGATTATGTTATATCTAAGGCAGAACATATCTTTACACTTAGGATGATTCAATTTAATTTTAATACAGATGTTTAAAAACTTCAATCTCTGTCAAGAAATGAAAAACCCTGTCTGAACCCCCAACGCCCACTCCATAAGCAATACCTTGGAAGAATGTAATTTTTCTTAAATCGTAAGAGATAATAAAATTTAGGACAAATTATATAGTGTCAATAGATTTTCTCCACCCAACAAAATTATTGTAAATCATACTAGGGTTAAAATATCTCTTCTTTATAAAGTATCTTATTGAACAAAAATCCTCTACGCATTTCAACAAACGTTTGTATTTTGTATCACTTATTTATCACTATGAAGGTGCTTCAGTTTGGTGGTGTGTGCAATCTCCTTTCTTTGCATTTCCCGAAATGAGCAACCCATAAGATTGGCAAAAGGTTTCAGTATATATAGTAAAGCCTATGATGCGAAAAGTTACAAAATCATATTCATCTCGATGAAAAAAACAGTGATGAACGATATGACAGTTTATAAGCACACGGTGATCGAAATTTATTCTGGTAAATATACCAGGCTATTCTTTTCATCAGAGATATTTTTGTATTCATACATTTTTCTTTTCCATTCAACTGAAATCGTGTAAATTTTCCCACCTGAAAAGTCCGAAATATTTGCCTTACGAGAAACTAAATCCACACAAAAATCCAAAAAAAATTTGGACGTCCTAAATATTCAAATTTTTACATCCACGAAAATTAGTTCTTGCTAAGATTAATGCACTTATGACAAGTGAGCAATTTAAGCAATTACGAGGCAATGATTAACTAATTTTGAGAAAATCATCCTGAATGAGGCGATTTTTTCTACCTAATAATGAAGACAGAATTCGAAAAGCCTTTGTAGAACTCTTTTAATTGCAATTCTTAGAAAACATAGTTCTTAAGAAAAATTTTATGTTTTGTTATGACGACATTAGGTTTCCTGCTACATACTAAAACTCTTCTGTTTAACTTCAGGGTAAGTATTTTAAGAAACTTCTAGAAGCTAAAACCTTCCGACAATTCTTAATTTGATCCAGATGGTAATATCTGTCAGAGTGCAGAAAACAAACCGACAAAAATTCTGCCAAATATGAATTTGTCAGCTATAGAAGTTAAAGACAGAAGAGAAAGTGACAATACCAGAGAAAATATTTACAGACAACCAGTATATGATGATATACATAAAGCACAACTTAAAGGATAGTTTAGGCTTCAGTTCTTCAAACCTATTTCAGTTAGTACATAATATATACTTTGCAGATCAAAGAACGACTGTTACTGATGCCGTCATACTGTAGGTGTTACTAATAACTTCATTAAGTCAGAGTATTTTATGTCAAAATGTTTGTATATATTCTTCTATAAGTGTACTAAGTCTTACGTCATAACTACCAGCAGTTCTGTAATTAAAGACATTTTACAAAATTTACACTATTGATGACGTCATATCAGGTATTAGTGTTTTGGAAATAAAGGCGATACTCATTTTACAACATCTTTTGACTGTTATTGATGGTGTCATTGATGTTACTAATGAAGTCATTAAGTCAGATAATTATTAATGACAAATTAACATGTATCAGTGGCATCATTAAGTCTAAATTTTTTTGCAAAAGTAGTTTTTCTATTAAGATACTAAGTTTCATATCATTAGTATTAGCAATTCGAAAAAAAAAGGTTGATGCCCCAGCCAAAAACAGCACAGTGTTAATACGGCTAAAACATTCTAAAGTCACTTTACCAGCTAAAATTACCAAATTAAAACCGATCTTGAATTTACTGGAACATAGAACAGAGCAACAGGATCACCTGTCAGGTGGCTATCTTATATAACACTATTTTGCCTATCGGTTGACAGAATATTTACCCATCGTTATAAAGTTTTAATATTTACGTTGTGTGTCCTGCTTATATTCACTTGTAGTTTCTAAGTTCACCAACGTGCATATAAGATTTTCTTTTAGAAGAACCTTGTTTATAAAAAACCTTTAGGCTGTGTAATGGTATTAAGAACATGCTCAGCTTCATAATTTTAAAGAAACACCTTCTTTTACATTCCTGTAAATCATTTCATAGGATGGTATAATACAATAAAAAGTTTCCAATTTTGACCTAGTTTCTTTCGTTAAGGTTTACCGGCAACCAACGGTGATGGAAGTACACTCGAAGTCTCAGAAGAAGAAGCTTACGAACGATTGTTTTTCATAAAAGAAAAGTTGACTCCATTGTCTTATATACATAGTTGTATAAAGGAATCTTTCACCCACAACTGTTTAGAGATACACGCTATTATAAATGCCTACAGGTAAATATACTGCAGAATCACATGATTCAAAGCCGCTATTATAATTATGTAGATGTCATATAAATCTCTGTAAATGGTGTAACTGTAAGGTACTGGTGTTTATATAGTCATTGACGAGATTTATTCCTTGAGCCATAAGCCATACAAGTTCCATCTCTTGTTATGGTTTTATACTAAAGTAAAGTAAGGTAATTATAATAAAGGAATTAAAGATAAAGGAATTATAGTTGTATTACAATATTTTGAGAATTTTCAAATATTTTCTATCATTTTCCGGAAAAAAAGAAGCATAAAAACGTTAGGGTTGAAATAAGATTTCTTTTTACTTCTGTTCTCATACTCGCCATATGTTGGAAGTAAATAAATTACTGCTAATGTGTATGATATATTGTTCAAAGTTTTCTAAATGAACCAGTTTCACGTTGAAAGTGGCATCACCAGTTAAACCAACGTGTTTCGAATTTACTAAAATATAGACAGTTCTCCATATCAATAAACACACTTTTTATTGAACTTTTGATTTAAATCTTTATAATAGTGTATGGCTGCGATCCAATTCTCCTGATAAGATCCAAAACTCTATGCTTACAAAAGAAGAAAGGGAAATATCGTTATTCGTTTATGAAGAGTATAATGATTACATTTTGGCGTTCGATTCCGTCAAGGTTGGTATTCAAAGTTGACGATAACTTATTTTTATTCCTATTATGATTTTGTTCTATTATGTTCTTTATATATGGCGGATTGGACTTGTTACAAACTTATGTGAATCATTATGGTTTCTACTTTTTTGTTCTGCTTGTGATATTTCAGTCGCCAAAGTCTTTTTTAATAAACAGCGGCAGAGAAGGGCATTTGTGCCCACAGGTAGAATAGGGTTAAGATTAGGAACAAGTTACCTAATATATACTGTACCATTCGCCATGTTTACTACTCTGTATATATTCTTTAGTATGCTCACCATAAGGCAACTATTCTGGAGTTGGAAAATCTTCTTGCCGGAATGAAACAAAGGGAACCTCCAGAACAAATTGAATTCAAGCAAGAAGCAATGAAAGATATATTGCAACGGATAAGATGTAACAACATTTTTTCCTGTCAGTTTCAAACCTTGTTAGAAACCTTCATAGACACAGTTGATACAATAGTAGCAATAAATATTGTACGAGATGCAGGATTCTGTTTAAGGTATATCTTCTTGTTTTTTCAGAAGCATACTATTGAAGTTATATTGTTAAAAAGTGGAAAATGTTTAATTGACGTCGAATATATTATATGTATAAATCATCAGACACTGTATAAGCCAAGAAATATCATCCAGATTTCAAAATAATAAGTTATCCTACTTCGCATACCTTTATTATTAACTTTTAAGACAATGTCTTTCCGACCTTGAAATTTCGTCAGTTTTTCACTAATCTAACTAGTATCATATTGATAGACTTTTTTGGAAACTAGGTACTCCTTCCTCTTCGCAACACAAATTTAGGAGGTGATATAAAAAATTTGTTCTTCTTATTTTTGCCTAAGTATTTGCATTATTTTTTACAAGGTAAAAAACCTTTTAAGCAAATTTGTTTTTGCCCGGTGACTTGTTATTAGAGAATTATACATTATAATACAGACAAAGAATTATTTTGGAAACTCCAATTCTCAATTCATGTACTTCTATTCTTCTCTGTAATTCGAATTCTCAGCAGGGGGATTGGAAAATAATCCAAAATTACCATTATTGCAAATGATGGAGCAGAATTTAATAGTTGCACTAATAATGTTAATGCGAGAGACAAGTAATTTTTTGCGTAGATTTGCGTAGTAGAGATGAGCCTTTAACTAGTAAAACATAGAAAAATCATGTTCGATCCAACTAACTCGAACAAACGTATCAAAACAAATTTGAATGGAATTTCAGACTGCATTGGAAAATTCCCAATATAATTTATATAGCATTAAATGATTGTTCTGAAATAGTGATAAGCATTTTCAGTAATTTCAGTGCTGGACCCTAATAGAATTGATCATACTTAAATTGTGAGACAAGTCCCATAGATTTCAGTCATATAAGCCATTCGTTCAAAATCTATGATAATAAATATGAGAGAAGGAGCTATTTTTCCTGGATGTCTGGATGGAGATTTTGTTATTTTACATGTCTTTTACCGAAAACTCGAATATAATGTGAAACAACAAGACATTACCTATCTGAAATTGAAATCATAATTAGAGAATCTCTTATATAACTATTTTAATGGCAATTCTTAAAAACCATGTTTTTTTAAGAAAGATTAGTTTTGCTATATTCTTTGTGAAGAGGTCATCTGAAAAATGATAATTTTGGCACCATTTTGTTGATTTTTTTGTGGACTATAATTATGGATATTATCATCCAATTACTCATCCAATAATTGCAAAACAAAATACCATTTTCTTTGGTTGCTAAGCTAAAATTAGCAAAAGTTACCAAAAAACAAGTTTCTTCAAAAGGATTCTAGTTAAATTATAGGAAGAATCCTAAACTGTTTGGTCATAATAGCCATTTGTGGGGTTAAATGAAACATATATTCTGTTGACCATCAGGGTAAATATTTTAAGGAACGTGTAGAGGTTGGAACCTTCCCATAATTTTTAATTTCATTCAGATAGTAATGTCTGACTGAAAATACACACAAAAGTTGTCTGAACGTAGTTGCATATATAAGTGAAAAGAATACGCACATTTTTTATGATTATTTGCAAATTAGTCATTCAGGTTGGAATAAAAAAATTCAGAAGAGTGAATGCTCAGCTTGTCAGAGTGAGGAAAACAAACAAACAAATATTCTGCCAAAGATGAATTTGTCAGCTGTTATAGAAGTTAAAGACAGAAGAACAAGTGAAAATACCAGAGATAATATTTACCATGAAGGTTAGTTTAACTTTATGTCAAACATGTAAGTCTAAACAACTTGAGAATATTAGTTCCATTGTGCAACAGGAAAACGATAAAATAATATACCAATTATACCGCGTTTGTCTGACTATGAAATCATTTTGTGTGTATGAGCTTTGAATTTGATCCGAGCTCTAATAATAAAATATAATCTCCGATTTATCTCTATTTGTCCATGGGCCACAGGGCTAAAAATGGGGTCATGGGGGTCACCTCTGGTAATTTTGTATGGTTGCCTTTTTTGGAAGATTGGATGTCTTGACAACAATATTCAGTATGATAGCATGTTCATACTTTGCTAAAAATTATGTTCAAAGTCAGCATACAGAATTGCTTTTTTTTTATACTTTTTACTTTTTATTTTATGGTGTATAAAATGAAAAAAACTAGAACATAAGAAAAAAGGGGCAAATGTCGTTCCGTAGTCTAATATAATTGGTGGGGGTTTGTTGACCTGGGTTCTGTGGCGCCATCAGACCCCAGACACAGAACCCATACCGTTTTCTGCACAAAGTTCTTGTCTTGGACATGATAGACTCAAGAGCAC
>JAULBZ010008909.1:0-10387 GCA_032360805.1 Neoturris breviconis | reverse complement strand
CCGCAGCCAAATAGACAACTGCACGAAACATTCATTTGTCATATAGCTGTGAGGGATATGTAGACAGGTAGACACGTTGATAGACACAATTGTTTTAAAATTGTACAGCATTTACAACAGAGTGCAATGCTATACCCTCCAGTTATAAATATTAGTCCATTTCCAACTTCAGAAGGAGTCATGTGTTTGTGGTTCTCAAAAAGATCATTCTGGCCTAGAAATCCATAGAAATTTGACAACATTTCAATGTTAATATTTTTATTTTCAACAATTACAGTGCGAGGCAATTCAGTTATAGAAAGGGCGTGTGGAATGCGTAACAGTTTAAACAACGCATCGCCATGCTCTAAAATATAATCCAAGTCCTGTGGCTTCCAAATTGACACTTATATGGAATAGCATATTGCATACAGTGCATTGCAAGAACATTGAATACCAGATGTTTCACCAAATTTTGAATCGCCTTGATGGAAAGTGCCCAAAATTGGATTTTTGAATGTAGTAAACCGGCCCAGGATTACTTTCTACATCACCGGCAATCAATAGTGCCAATTTCAAGAATGCCATGTTTATGTTAAACTTCAGCGTTAGAATAAAAACAAACGTTATGAAAGTTGGAAGAAAGTACGGACAGTTGTCGTTCCCATCATGCTCAAATTCTGCATGCATAGATCTCAAGCTCCTTCGTCGTTTCGCTCTGACACAGAAACGGCCAATTCTTGACCTGTATTCCCCAATTGTTATCATTTTGTATTTTTGCAGCAGATGAATAGTGATTAAACAATAAAAAAATATTCTAGCTAGCTAGTCTAGGTATAATCTGGATAAAAAAAGGTTAGCTAGCTAAGTACAAATTTGTAAATAAGTCGATATAAGTTATATATATTAGCTATAGATATATAGTATAATAGTTTGATAGTATGGCTAGGTAATGGCTAGGTGGGCTAGGTAATCGGATAATCGGAAGTCTAGTATGCTTTGCAATTGCTTGTAAGCTTTATGTCTATAGTCCAGATATTGGTTAGATATCAAGAAAATAGCTAGCCGTTGCTGTATTCAGCTGTTTTTTGAGTGAGTTACAGGCTATATGCGCTGAACTAAACTGCACCAGCAATATCAAATGTCAGTAAGGTCACTTCAATGCACCAGTAGTAACAAATACAAATTTACAATTAAGTAAAGCTTCTTTTTCTCACTTCATCTTTTTCGCTTGTAAAAAGAGATCCTTGTGTCTCCTGGTTCTTCCCTGGAAAAACTTAGAATCGATGAATATTGCTGTGTAAAAGTTAAACTTTTTATGTTTGTGTTCGATCTTTATTTTAGAAAGTGCGTATAAAAGTAAAATGGTAGCCTCCAAGTTCGATGTTTTCCCCGAGACGTCCAAATTAGCCTACGTTTTTTGATAAGTAGTTAATAGACTACTAATTTACGCTTCTGTGTGTATGTACATGACGTTGTAGGGATGATAAAGAAAAACCACTGGCGCCTGAATAAATGCTTTAAGACGTCAGTTTTTGCAACATCAGTTTCATCTTGGTGTAACTACTCATAAGGCGCGACAAAATGCAAAAATGTTCTTACACACGACGAAAGTCCAGTTCAACAAATCACACTCTCCTCCGTCGTGGTGTGATTTAACAAGAAGCCTGAAGGCTTTAATAATTTCCGTCCTGAGAACAGATCAGACATTCAATTGCAAATATTTCAGATAGCAATATCATCTATTTCGAAAATTTATGCCAACAACATAAGCTAAAAATTTTCAGAATGCTGTTCGGAAATCAGTAAAAAAGCCCCATTGCGATTGAAGTATTTCTGCCGGTTAAGCAACGTTTTGCTTGTGAGTAGTTTTTAGAATTAGAACTGACATAATGCTGATAGTAATTACTTAATTAATTGCCTAGGTGGGTCGAATGATTGAGCGAAGTTACTAATCAGCAATGATTAGTTTACTTATTTAGAGAAATGGTCTCAACTAAGCACCATAACCATAAGGCATAACCATAAAGCACAACCATAATCCGTAATCATAAACTGTAACTGTAAGCATAAACCATGACCATAAATCATAACCATAACCCATAAACCATAACAATAAACCATAATCATAAACCATAACTAAACCATAAACAGTATATACAACCATAGCCATACCATAACCATGCCATACTAAAATCATAACCATGCCAAAACTATAAGCCATAACCATAAACCACAATGATATCCCATAACCATAGCCATAAACCACAACCATAAACCAAAACCGTAAACCACAACCGTAAACAAACCGTAACCATAAACAAACCCATAACCGTAAACCATAACCATGAACCATAACCATGAACCATAACCATGAACCATAACCAAAAACCATACCAATAACCATAAGCCATAACCATAAAGCGCAACGATAACTCATACCAATAAACCATAACCATAAACCATAACCATAAACCACAACCATAAACCACAACCATAAACCACAACGATAAACCATAACCGTACACCATGACCATAAACCATGACCATAAACCATGACCATAAACCATGACCATAAACCGTAATCATAAACTGTAATTATAAACTGTAACTGTAAGCATAAACCATGACCATAAATCATAACCATAACCCATAAACCAAAACCATAACAATAAACCATAATCATAAACCATAACCATTAACCACAACCATAATCATAAACCATAACTATAAACCATAAAAAATATCCATAGCAATGCCATAACCATACCAAAACCATGCCAAAACCATACCAAGACGATAACCATGACCATTATGATAACTGTAACCACAAACGAAAACCATACACCATAACCATAAACCTTAAACAATAGCCATGACTATGACCATAATCCATAGCCATAATTTATAACCATAAACTATAAACCATAACCATGAGCCATAATCATAAACCATAGCTTTAAACAATAAACCAAAACCATAAACCAGTAACCATAAACAATATCCATAACCATGCCATAACCTGAACCATTAACGTTACTAGAACCATACGAAAACCATAATCATACAAAAACAAAAACAATAACCATACAAAAACTATAACCATACAAAAACTATAACTATATCCATAACCACAACCATAAACCATAACCTTAAACCAATAAATAAACAATATAAACCATAATCCAGAAACGTTACTTCATTACGTTACTTATGGGCATATATGGGCGCATCCAAAAAAGTGGACAAACGCCCGAATAGATAGATAGATAGACAGAGGTCTGTTTTAAACATTCCCTCGCCTTCGGCGCGGAAATTGAATTATTAGTTAACAGTGGTTGAAATAAAAGCAAATAATCAGTGTGGATAGGTGATTATTGAGCACAGTTACAGCTACAAAGCCTGAAACTATGTTCAAATATCCCTTCTTCACAGTGATTATTTACTCTTATTTTCGACCACTGAGTTAGTCATGGCTAGAAACAAATATTCATCTTTTTATTGTTTGCACAATAATTTAAAATTCTAATTTCCTTGAAATTTAAATAGTTTCCTTTATCAATTCAAAAATATTATTTGTTTGTTAACTTTAGTCGGATATCTTTATTATGAGAAATTTACTGTTTACGTTTGAGGATATCCTATGTTAAACATTAAAAGGTCATTAAAAGTCAAAATATTGATCAATCACCGACGTGATTATCCATTCTTTTTACTTTTCAATTTTTCTTTGTAGTTCGAGCAGAGCTAAGGTCACACCATGTGCATTGCAGAGCCAAGGCTAAGGTCAATTTGATATTGGCAGGGCCAGAGCTGCATTTATTACATACGCGCTAGCAAACCTCAAAACATTTCATTCTCATGCCACATACCATGGTTTCTATTTGTTTTCCTGTCCTATGGTCACGACGATCAAGATGCTAACATCAGCAATTTTTTTAAATAATTCTAATTTTGACCTTTGAAAAATCATTAGATGAATAAACATTTGTGAGTTAGAATGTCATAGACTAAGCCAAATCAATTATATTTTGAGATATCATACTTAGGTCCTTATACTGTACTATTGGAGTGCAAAAATAACCATAATTATTATTATAGTTATTAACCTTACTTTGAATGTCCAGTGGCTGTAAAAAATAATGTTGCATGTATAGAGTAGGAAATGTAACGTTGAACGTGTGTACTGTAATAGGGTGCCAAAAATGTAAAAAGGAAATGAGGCAATAAATAGGGTGTCAAAATTAGAAAAAACTAGTAGGGCATAAAAATGAGCCAGGGGCTTCTAAGATCGCTCTTTGTATCCTTCTCAGTAATGGGCATGGTAAAATCATTATTTAATTATTTTTTTGGCTTAATTCGCTTATAGAAAAAAACTCCGCTACTGAAACTTTGGTTGCAATAGTAGCATAATTCAAAGAAAATTTATTTTAGCTAAAAGTGTAGGGTAGGTATGATATGATTTAAGTACTATCAAAATGTACCCCACATATATGCTTGTTGAACTAGGATAAGCTTATTGTTTATTATGAACAAGTTTTATCATTGTTTATGCTTAAGGTTGATTTCCAAGAGCAAGCCAAAGTAGTAGTGGCCCAGTGATTAAGCAGTGGTGCTTATGATCCAGAGGTATCCGGTTTAAAACCACATTCGGGTGAAAATTTCAAGCCACGCCCCTGGAAGTACTGTTGCCTACCTGTTCTTCTTTATAGTGGTTCTGGCCATGTTTTGAGGGTTGTATCACTCACCATGTGATTGAATAAGATCTGGAGAAGATAAAAAAAGTATCCCCTCTCCTAGTAGTGCCCTCAGCGTTACGAGGGAGAAATAATTAAAAAATAAAGAAAAGACAATGTCACAATTTTTGGAAATCAATCTTAGGGATAATTTCTTATCAAATTTTACATTGCTTACAAATTAACGACTTGAAGTTTGTAATAGTATCAATTATGCTCAAAACTCTGAACAATAGAGCTATAAAAATACAGCAAATCCCACTAAAACATACTGAACATCAGTAAAACCATTGCTTGTAGGATTTAGTATGGATTTAGTAAGAACTGACTAGATGCAGTTATATCTATCATTCCTATTGTCATCTAGTGGACATAAAATAATAAAACTTTTCAGATCAAATAAATTTTAGCCTGAAAACCGTTTTCGATAATCTGCAATGATTGATTGTTCTTATCTCGAGCATTCATGAACTATTCTCAGAACGTATTGTCAATTAAATCACACTTCCCCATCACGTTTAATATTAATCAACTTTCTATGACGTAAATCAAAAATTCATATAAATTGGACAATTAGACAGATCAATTAGATTTTTTAATTAATTATTCTATATAGTATTTATTTATTAAGTATCATTTTTTTAAATTACAAGAACATAATTATTTTGTCCAAAATTCAAACATTCATTCATTCAAGATTAAATTGTGAGAACCTATAAAAACAATGGTCGAAATAAGAGTAAATAATCACTGTGAAAGAGGGATTTTAAGGCATAGTTTCAGGCTTTGTAGCTTGTAGCTATGGTCAAAAATCACTCCTCTACGGTGATTATTTGTTCTTATTCCGACCACTGTAAAAAAGAGGCTGCAGAACAAAAACAAAAGGAATTATATTATTTTCTAGTTGGTTCAACATAATCGACATATCGGATAAATTATAAAGATGAAATAAAAATGATACATTCTTAGAATAATCCAATTATTGTCAATATTTTTTGCTTGTCACTGAAAGCATTTTTAAGTATAAATCTACTTAGCCAATTGTACTGAAGAAGAGCTATAATTATATACATGTCATCTATTTTGCCATCACATTTGTGACTTCTGTTTATCACAAACCAATTTTTAGTGGTATTCACATTTTAAAAGCTTCATCATACCTATATCATAAATATCATAATATTTTTAGCATAGTTTAAGAGGCTTTGGTATTTCTGATTGAGGTTCTCATGATAGTCAATCGGTTCTATTATATTTGATATTAAAGTCAATCACAAACTTTCGGTCAATATTTACGTGCGTTCTCGTAAACATGAAACAGTGTTCATGTAGAGTGTATACCTAAGTGTATCACCAAATGTGACTGAGAACAGATTTATAGAAAATATGAAGCAAGTAGTGGTAGAAATAAGAGCATAATAATCACTATATAGAGGATCGGTTTTTGAACATGACTTCAGGATTTATAACCTGAAGTTATGCTCAAAACAATACTTCTCCACAGACCTAACAAGTTCTCAAAACTAACATGTTTCTTTCTTCACAAATCTTTTAGAAAGATGAAAACGCAAAACGGAAAAGTAAATAATTACAAAAAAGGTCTTTCAACATAAGACAATACATTGAGTGTAGTGAAAGTACATAGAAGTAAATTCATTGTGATAAATTACAAAACAGTTCAAGTTTGTCAACTTTTTGGAAGAGCTTTATCTGCGTTTCTACTGAGATTTTAGGTAAACATAGCTAACGTAATGATTTCTACATAAAAAAGTTTGCAATCATTATTAGCATTAACAAGTAATTTAATACTATCAATGAAAAAATTGGTTAATTAATATTTATTAAATTCCATTCATAGCAACAAAATAATCTCCACTGGTCATCTCATAATACCCTCTTGAAAGCCTTTATAATAAGAAACAGAAACATAGAAAATAATTTCACGATTTCCCCAATACGGAAATGATTATAAACTATGGTTCTTCCTATTTATAAAACTGACCATAAATTTCGCGTTTCATGGCACAATTATTTGAAAAGAGATTTATAGAAAAAAAGAAATATTTTATTTGAATACAAGCCTGAATAAACTGTCGGTTATCACCTGTGAAAGAGTGTTTTTTTAGTATAGTGTTTAGCTTTTAAGTTGTACAGGCGATGTCCGGCAGTTATATTCAGGCTTGGAGTAAGTGACAAACATCTACAATTGTTTCTACTTTTTAATAATAATACTCTTAGAAATAGCGTATACAGAACTCAATTATATACATTTACATTGTTGTCTGAATTTATACTTAACTTAAACTCATCCACAGTGTTTATTAGTTATTATTCTGCATACTGATCAAAATCATAATTTAAACTTAATTTGCCCACCATCCATTTTATACATGATACCAGAAAACTTCAGGGATAACAGAATCATTTGTCGGTGAATAATCGACTGAGCCTGACTTACTTGCATTGTGGAAAATCTCGTACTTGTTCATAGTTACGTTTTCTTTTTTAAACACATAATCAATGAAACATCCGAAGGTAATACCAATACAACACAGTAAAATTCCTACGATGGAAATCATATACGTCCAACCAAATTTCCATGTGATGTAGTTTGATTTTTTACAAAATAATTGTAACTTGTTATCATGTTGTCTAATAAGAGCGAATGCAATAGACCAGGAAAGCAAACAAATCAATAAAAATATTGATGTCATAGTGGATGAACATTTTGAATAAAAGAATGATATTGCACTAGAAACAGTACCAAACACAGAGCAGACAACTGTTAATAACATGAATATTTGAATGTATTTCCACCAATAATAAAAGTTTCCTTCTGAAACATTAGATTCAAGTACAAATGAACTATGTGATGCACATTTTTTGCCTTCTAAACACACTTCCCACAATCCGAATCTAACAGATTCACTATTGTTTTTACATTCAAGTTGGATCCAGAAATTTCCAGTGTTAGCTATAATAAGTATGCCAATGATAAGAAGACAAGTTATAATTAGAAAAAACTGTATAATATCTTTTCGAATTGATGACCCACAACTCATTTTTACAACAGCGCCGTAATAACGTATCTTTTAACAGTGTAAGTAAACGTATCAATTTTATATAAAGCAATGAGGTAGTTTCTCACTTATATAGCAATTGTTCAAAACATGTAGGAAATTAATTAAAGTAATCTTTTGTAAACAAAAACTGCTTGCCTAATTGTTCTCTAATTAAAAGGACTATAATTTAAGATAAGGAAGTATAAGGTCATATGATCAACCTTTGACGTCAGAATAAATAAAGGATTACAATTAACCTTGTAGGTTTAATAATTAAATTATGTAGGTTCTAGCCACTATGTGCATTGTGGTTAACTTCTTTTACCACCAATTCTACAATCAAGGATTCCTAAGTGCCCCCTCTCTTTCCCTTGTAATAGTCAAAATATGAATAGAAAAATGAATGGGAATTTCCTCCAGTTCCAAAAGGTTATCTAATGCATCAATGCATACCTTATGCATACGAATCCAGTCTAAAGACATTACAAGATAAAATCAATGGGAATTTCCCCCAGTCTCAAAAGGGTATCAAATTTAATGAGTCAAATCCAGGCTAAATCATTATAAAACAACATAGAGGAAATTTTCTCTGGTCCCAAATCTAACTTTAAAAAGGCATCTGAATCCAACATTAAAACAAAATGAAGGGGATTTCCTCCAGTATCAAAATGAGTATCTTACTTTAATGCATCCAAATCCAGGCTTAAACAATATAAAACAGATTGAAGGGGGGATTTCCTCCAGTTGAAAATGGACATCTAACCTAAATGCATCTAAATCCAGGCTAAATATATAACCAAATGAATGAGGATTTCCTTCAATCTCAAATCCAGCGGACAAAAACTTGTTCAAAGACAGCAAAAAAACGTTAGAACAACATTCAAAGAACGGATAATGTAATCTTAATTAATGATAATCTTTTAATATTTTTGGATAACTTTCAAGAAATTATTGGATAACTTTCAAAAGATTTTGGCACACTTTCTAACATCCATCCATGGTTATTATATTAAAAACTATTGAACATGTGAATTTAATTATAAACTAATAATAATTTTCACATTTTAATTCCTACAAATCAATGTTATAGAAGTAAGAAAAACAAAAAAGTTGATAAAAAGGAATTATATAGGAACTGCAAACTTACAAATAAGGGAAATTAATTCATAAACAACATAAATTACATATTATTAAGTACTCTTTCTTGATACCAGTAGTGCATAATGTTCCGACCCTGAAGCAATGCCAAGTAAATAGGTTTCGTGAATGCCTTTAGGTGCGACCATGGTTGGGGTATTTGGAAAATGTTTGACATTTACATCTTTTATATGCCCAGAAAATACATTTCCAAGTTGAAAAAATAAATAAATAAACAAGGTGAAATTTTGAGAAAATCTAAACCGTAAATTTAATTACTATCCACAAGCTGGATAATATTTAATATGGTATCCTAGTCTTTACACACAAAAAATTCACTGTGATTGGTTTTTTATACCAATTTTTCGTATTTTGGGTGATATTTAGATATTTAGCGTGAGGTTTTAAATATGAACGAGAGCAGGAGACACACTATCAAAATAGGAGATTCCCGCTCGAAATGGGAGGGTTGGAATATATGTTAGTGGTGTAACTTTAGTCCAATCAGCAAAGCATATTGGGGGAAATCAGGATTTTTAACCATATAGTTCAACAAATCTTAAGGAAGTTTTGCCATTGTAAGTTTATAAAGTTAGCAAATAAATAATTATGGACTCCAGATCAATAAAGGTTGATTCCCATAAAGGCCTCGTGTGATGTCAATTTGTACCAATGGAATGTCTTTTTTGGCTTTTGTACCAAATCTTTCGCCTAGTGGCGATCAACCTTATGGAGTACCGAATACAAATTTATGTCATTTTAGTTTCATTTTGATCTATCAAAATTGTATTTGAACATAATTGGAAATACTTGCAAATCAATGCTTGAAATAAGAGCAAAATGATCACTCTAGAGGAGGGATTTTTGAACATTGCTTTATAGCCTGAATATAATATGAATATGTTCAAAAGTTCCTCCTCCACAATGACATTTTGTTCTAATCTCAAACTGCAAATAAAAAATATTTATTGCAAATTTTAAAAGCATTGATTCGGTAGCAACAAATAATATAATTGCAGATGAATTTCTTATGTATACTTCCTAAAAATATTTACAAAATAATAATACTGCTTTTAAACACTTCTCCAAAATGATTATTTCAAATTAGTTCTATATTTAGTAAACTCTATGATAAAATGATTACCCATATCCTAATAGAAACTAATCAATTACAAGTTCGCCATTATAGTTAAATCTTGGAGTGTACTGGAAATTGGCTAACATATTTAAAAGGAGAAATATTATGTCTAGTTTATATCATATCAATAATAGCTTTTACAATGTCATTGAGTGATGTTAAAGAGAATCTTTTAGAAAATATTTCTTAATTTTCATCTCATTTACTAGTTTCAAAGATGTTTTTTAGGTCGAGGCCACTACTATGAAAGGGGATACTTTTTTACCCTCTTTATCTTTCTCCTGTAAAACTCTCAATCTACGTTATTAACCCTAAAACATGTTTGTGACTACTTT
>JAULBZ010008908.1:0-10387 GCA_032360805.1 Neoturris breviconis | reverse complement strand
ATTATTAAAAATAAGTAAATATATTTTTATTTCCTGTATGTTTGACTACAATGGAATGTTTTTATCTACAAAAAAGTGTATGTAATTTCTTGTCGTTAGTTCTCCTTTAATATGAATCGTATTTAAGGGAATTGACATAATGGAGATATATGTGCCCTTATTCCTTATTACTTCAAATGTTCGTTTTTTCGAAATTTTAAGCAGAAGTAAAAAAAGAGGTGAAAACGGGTTAGTCATGTGACCAATACTTTTAAAAATCTTTCTTTTGAAATTTTATGTAACTTGACAAGGTTTCATGTTATAGGTATTAATTAAACGTAAGTTACTGCAAAATAATGATATCGTCGATTTATATGGGAAAGGTGGTCTTAGATTACGACATATATATTTTGATCCACAGACCTAACGTAGCTGAAATTTTCACAATGCGCGTCTTATAGACAGTTGCAAAAAGTCGGAAATGTTCAATAATATTTTTTTAGTGGTGCAGACGTTAAAAATAAAAATGTGACAGAAGGAGGGTACGGACCCCCGGTTGAAGTAAGGTTAAGCAGTGCTTTAGTACGACAGAATGTAATTTTTTTCATAAGAATCAGCCTGTCAATGACAACTGATAGACACTGCATTACAGTAACAGATTATTAACATTAGGTATGAATACTGTCTGAGATATCTCGATGTATAAGGACAATGTATTGATAAATTTGGTAGCTTATAGTGCTTTTTGGTCTGATCTGGTATCAATTAGACGCAACACATATGTTCAAGTAAAAGATACATACATACCTCACATATTTGTAACACAAGTGTGGATTAAATTTTTTAACAAAGTCAGTGATAAGAGTATCAAGCGGTTCTTTAGGATCTATCAGAATTAAACAGGTTTCATTTCCATAAGTTTCAATTTTTTCCCATAAATCTGCATCTGATGGCTTCTCTGTAATAACGGCTGCTTTAAGTATCTCCCATTTATTCTCATTGTTACTTTCAAACAATTCTATTACTTTTTCGTCTGCGTAGTCCAAAACTAATAAGAGAGTAATAGGATCTGATGGATTGCATTTATGATTCGTTGCTAAGCAGTAATGGTGGTGTCCGAATTGATAATTTATATAGAAGTCACATATTTCCAATAATTTTGTTTCGTCTATGTCTGTAAAACATTTTTCGTTTGATTGTGACTGTTTATCCTTCTCTTTGCAGTCTAACTTATTAGAATCAGTGTTTGAAGTACGCTTCTTATTTGATTTTGACTGTTTAACAGGCTTAGGGATTAATAAAGTTTTTTCATCATCCTTACTAGAACCAGTGTTTGAAGTATTAGACAATGTGTGTGTGACGTCATTTCTCTCACTCCTTCTTGATGTTGAACAGCATTTGAACGGATAACATAATAATACTACAAGCCATGCCAAGAAAAAATGATACATTCCGAGCAAACCGTTACAATTACCGCAACAACTGTTTGGTTCAGTGCGACCTGCATATGTCCGTATCTTTGGAAGAAGTCGATAGGTAAATCTAAAATATTCCAATCTTTTTAGCCACTTTTCTGCCCCATTAAAACAATATGGACCATTGCAGAAGAAAAAAGGAGTACAAATTATACCAGCCAATCCAAGAAGACCTATCAAAATCTTCCACCAATTACTTTCAATGAAACTGGGATCACCTATAAAAAAGAAATTATACTCAAGTATGGAAATGAGTTACATAGTCCCATAAATAATAAAGACTTGACCAGATGTCTTGAAATATTCCCTAAATATTGACACCAAATTTTAAGATGGCACCATGCATTTTCGGTCCATTGGGACTGAAAAAACAACTCGGACCGTTTCTGCCGTTACACGTTTTTCTTAAAGAAACCTGACACCTCCGAAGGGTGTAACAATGAAAGTTTCTAATATTGGCCATCAACAATGATGTTTTATTTTTAAAGTTTCTTAAAATATTTTTGGGCATAACGTGGTAGTTAACAGTGAACTGGAAACCAACCTGGAGCTTTTCACTAAAATGACCCTAGTAGCAATTGATTGATAAAATTGTGAAGCAACTTAAATGTTTATTAAACTATTCTTTACAAAAACTTGAATATTTTTTAAGTAAGTTACTCGGGGTACAGGACCCATGGCAATAGAGACCTAAAACGCGCTTTGCGGAGAAAGTTCCATGGCACCTATTTGTTTTATGATAGTATATTTATCCAAGTTGTATCTATGCAGTCATGGGACGGAATTATAGCTATAAACAACGGTTGCCGTGATAGCCAGAAAAAAGTATTTTTTTCATGGAATTTTAGTCAATCAATTTGAATCCGAACAGCAATTTCGAACATATTTCAATTAATAAAAGTTCCTTGTGTGTACTTCCGGTTCAAAGTGTCTAGCGTACATAGGACTCTCTAATGTAGTGTTTTATTTATTTAATTTTTTAACAGCTAAATCTACACACTCCATCAGTAATTTTTAATAAATTTATTTACTCATTAAATGAAAAAACTATCTTAACCTGAACCCTATTAGCACTGGATTTTTACCATTAAGTGGGGGCTGATTCCGCACCAATCCCTCTTAACTATAGAACCACTTGTAGTATTTTGATGATAGTTTTCTCAATTATAGTCCACCAAGAAACAAAATGGTATCAAATGTTTTTGACGATCTCAGCATTTATACGACGACGTTATTACAAAAATATAACATAGCTAATTTCCCTTAACCCTATTAGGCCTAGGCTTTTTAGGGCGCTGAGAGCCTAAGGGGGGCATGAGGGCCCTCCTCCATAAAATCTAAACGGCTTCTTTCAAATTTACACTAACTATTTTAACTAACGCTATTCACTCGAAACTTGGTGAATTTATATATAATTTGAATTTACATCTTCTGGCCAGATTTCCAAGATATACCTAATAAAGTAGTTGAGATACAGGCCATATTCTGAAATTACCTAGAGCAAACTTTCTGTTATTAAATTGTATTTTTTCTTTAAACTTAATTAAAAATAACTTAACCCCGTTTCTACTGGGCTTTTTAGGGCTCTAAGAATCTCAGAGGGGGGGAGGGCACATTGTGCTTAATAACTTTTGATAGAACTATGCTGTAGTATTAAAACATTTCTAGGAAGTCGGGTCAACTCATAATAAAAATTTTGGGATAATTATTTTTCTGATGACGTCATCAATTTTAGATGAAAAAATGTTTTGTCTCTATAATTGGTCAGAATGTTTTTTAAGCACAAACAAGAAGGAAAAAAAAACACAAAAAATTGGTTACAAAAAATTAGTTACAAAGGGAAAAATATCCCTAGTTACCAAAAAAAAATTCTATTTATATAAGCCATTTATTCAAAAGTTATGTAAAAAAGTATATGACAAGGGGGACACAATGTGCCCATCTCCAGTAGAAATAGGGTTAAGATCTATTTGGAATTGAAACTTGTAGCTTTGTCTAGTTACTACTTATGGTGACGGCAATCATTTGGTCATTTTTTTGTCACATGACCATTTCCGAAAAAACAATCAAATTGGAAAAAACATTTGATGAAGTCATCAAGAAAGTGAAAACATTAGCAACAAAAACATATTTAGTCAATCAAAAGTTATCATGGTGGAGAGGGTGGGGGGAGAATTATCCTCTTAGTTTTTCCTCAACACTAGGGGAGGGGACGGATTCCGCTCCTCCCCTTAGAGATCTCTGGATTGCTTTGGTATTATCCCCTAGTGTTAATAGAGTAAAGGTTAAAAATATGTGGTTTCAGGTTATGGCCCAAAAACTAATCAGAAAATGATATGTACTTAAACGTTTCAGCATATGTGTTATAGAATGTTACTAAATGCTGACAAGTTTCCGCCCCATAGCTGTAGTAGTTGTTAAAACGTAATAAAGCATAATATAGAAGAATGCGGAATCCGCACCGCTTCCTCCTTTAGTAATAATTGGGATAAACTAGGAACATATTTGTACTAAGAGTTTCTTACAATTTTGAGGATCGTAGCACTTACGAGTTTCTTATAAACAAAACGAAACATCTTCTTGAATGCTGATATCATATCTCAATAGCCCATAGTTTTCTATTAGGCGTGGGCGTTTTAGGGCTCTGTAAGTCTGGAGGGCCGATGCGGCACCCCCTGCATAACTTCTGATATGTTAATGCAAGGAAGTTGGAAAAGAGAAGGAATAACAACTTAATATGTTCTATTGAAATAGGGCTTGTTGTGTTTACTGCCGTTATATAGCGTGTCTATTGTTCTCAAATTTAAATTTGCTGGTTCGCGCTCTTAGCAATACTGTGGAATATCTTTATTATGGTTTATTTGAAAAGACTGTCGTAGTTTTGCTGTATGACTTATATTAATTTATGACATAAATGAAAAATTTCGAAACTGCAGATAACGACTATGGGCGACTATTCTCGCGTTAACAATTAGTTATACCCTCAACCTACTTATTTACAAGTTCGGTACTGTTTTGAGAAATTACTTTTCTATTCGTTGCACGTTTTTGCCGAAAATACCAGTATTTAAAGTTTGTGAAACATGTACCTATTCTGTTCGCAGTCAAAATTTATTTTTGAAATGGAGAGAAGCAATAGATAATCAACGACATAAGAAGTATAGGGCAAACATTGCACTAATCCAAATGTTGGCATATTTATTCGTGCTGGGGAAGATAAAGACTGAAGAAGACTGAGGAATCTCACATAACAGTGAAGCTAGTTGCACCTTTGCTAGGTTATTGTTTGGGTAATCGTGTATTATATATTTTAATACCGTTGTTATACAATTTTCGCGCCAGAGTCGAGAAAAGAATTTAAAACCCACTCCTGTCTATCTGTCTGTGTCTGTATTTTTTTGAATGGGCGTAATGCGCCTTAATGATACTTGCTTTTTTAAGATTCAGGAGGATTTCTGAAAACCGTACTTCCTGTAATAGGTTTTACCTCATACTTAATCACTTGACCGCTCGTGACACCCTGAGAAATTGGAAGGCATAATGACAGCTACATGATGACGTCATTGTGTTGCCATATGGAATTCTGAAAAATCGTATTCCAGTAGTAGGTTTACTTTAATTTTAGTCTTATGCCACTTATGCCACTACAATGAATTTAGAGGTATAACGGCAGCCATGTGATGACATCACAGTGACGTCATACTGATATATAATTCAGAAAATCGTACCCTCCGAAGTTGGATTATCTTCATACTTGGTCACTTGAAAGCTTGTGATACCCTGAGAAATTTGAAAGCATAATGGTAGCCATATAAAGTTGACGTCAGAGTGACGTCATATGGATTTCTGAAAATCGTACTTCCAGTGGTAGGTTTACTTTTATTTTTTGTCGCGTTGCAGCTTATACTACTATGATGAATTTAGAGGTATACGGGCAGCCATGTAATGACGTCATAGTGACGTCATATTGATATTCAGAAAATCGTACTTTCCGAAGTTGATTTATCTTCGTACTTGGTCACTTGAAAGCTTGTGATACACTGAAAAATTCAAAGGCATAATGGTAGCCATATGATGATGACATCATACTGACGTCTTATGAATTTCTAAAAATCGTACAGTAATTCCTTCGTATGGTTCATTTTCAGAAATTATAAAGTAAACTTAAATCACTTTTCACACTAAGTCGTCTTGCTCTGTGCGAGATAATTTTAACTGAGCAACCTGGATCCCAAGTTCCTTCTACTAATCCACATCAACGTTGTTCGTCAATCGCTCTCTTTACAGCATCAAGAAACAGCGAAATAAAGTAGTATCGGTCGAAAACGTTGCTCTAGTTACATTTTAAGTTATGGCAATACATTGTTCATACAGGTATATACGGAGAATATACGGTATATATTTGGTATTTTTCAAGGTTTTCAATGATAACCTGGAAACTATGTGAAACAACAAGGCATAATCTATTTAAAACTGAAAACGGACTTAGAAAAGCATTATTTTAAAGGCAATTCTTAGAAAAATTGTTTTTTAAGAGAAATTAGCTATGTTTATAAGCTAAGATTGTGGGAAATTTTATCCAGTTCTAAAAAGCCCAGTACTAATTGGGTTAAAACATTTTGTTGTCAAAACGTTCCTATAAAAGGTTTTGAGATACAAATATTAAAAATAATGTTTTATGGTATGAGTATTATACTTTTAATAAAAATAATATAAGAAAATATACATGCACGATTACCCAAACAATGACATATCAGAGGTGAAGCTACTGTTGTGTGAGATTCTCATTCCTCTTCAGTCTCTCCCCTCCCCCAACACGGAATAAAACTACCAACAAACGAACCTTTGGACTAGTGCAATATTTGAATGAAAGAGGGTATTGCTAGACACACCAAAATACATCCACAGGGCATAGTATTGTGTCGAGGCAAACTCTATTCAGAAGATTAATGAGCAAAAACAATAAAACCAAATGAAAGAGAAATCAAACTACTGCTATAAAAAAGATAGGAGAAGGACGTCCTTCTTGTATGAGTGCGAAATTATTCCGTTTAGTTCACTGGGAAACAACGAATAGGATTAACCCTATCCCTACTTGGAGGGGGGAGTGTTTCGATTCCCCTCATACATTTTTTTACATAACTTTTGAATGATTGGCTTATACGAATATAAATTTTAGGAGTTTTCCTTTAATTTATCTAGGATCATTTTGAAACAAATTTTTTTAACTAGGGATAATTTTCCCTTTTACTTTTTTCCTGTTTCTTGCAAGAAATTTCCAACAAACGTGCTTAGGCAAATTCAATAGTCCAACATCCAAGAATCTGCGTTCTAGCACCATCACTATTCATACACCCAATTCGTGCCATTTTTTCGCAGATTTTTCCAAATAAGCTACGCATCAGCAAAGCGCGCTACGCGCGCTCCCGGAATTCTACGCAAAAATAGAAACATAGAATAGGAAAACATAATTTATCAATATCCAAGAGTATTGTGGAAAATTCTGGAGATGTTAAAAATTACACCTTTCGCCTAGTAGTGGCCACGACATTGAAAGGGGAATGGATTAACCTCATTCGGGTTGGGGATCTGTACCTGTCCCTCCTGTGACATTTTATGTAATAAAATACTTTTTTCTTGTTTTTGCTTGCAAAACGTTCTGAAACATTTTAGTAGCTAGATACTTTTTCAGCTAAAATCATCTTAATCACCACTCGTTTTGATTTCATCACAATTAATGACGTCAATATAACATAATTATTGCAAAATGTTTATTATGTGCCGAATCAACATTCTAAAAAGTGTCAACACTACAGCATGGCTCCTTCAAAAGTCATAGATGGGGGTTGAAACAACTCCCCCCCCCCCTCTCCAGTATTGAGGAGCCCAGTATTAATAGAGTTAACACTGTATTAGTAAATACCTGAACTTGCAGTTGTCTTTGTGACAGTAGTTTTTATCGTTGTTGTAACAATGGTGAAGTTTGTAGTAGGCAGTTCATACGATAGTGTTGCAATTGATAGCAGTATAAACACCAATACCAGAATATCCGTCATTTTAAACATTTCTTTTAAGGAGGTTTAAACCTTTTTAATCGATCGGTCTAAAAGGTAAAATAATCAATAGTAGCACATTTTAAAATGCTATCGAATGCTGGTTCATATATCCTTATATATCCTCGTATGTAGAATGGGTATTACAATTATTTCCATATGCACGTTTTTTAATGAGAATCTGGATTATAAGAATCCT
Source organism: Neoturris breviconis (assembly GCA_032360805.1). Classification (NCBI taxonomy): domain Eukaryota; kingdom Metazoa; phylum Cnidaria; class Hydrozoa; order Anthoathecata; family Pandeidae; genus Neoturris; species Neoturris breviconis. The sequence continues at coordinate 2,681 of JAULBZ010008908.1, read as the reverse complement.
TTAACAACATCCTAAATATTTAGAAACGTTAAGTACTACAAACATTTCCCAAGCTTAAAAATAAGAAACTTTTACCTTGTCATAAGCATAGTCACACTTTCTTGTGACTGTTTAATAAGTGAATTAAGTTTAATAAAAACTACAGAGTGGGGTGTGTAGATTTAGGCGTTTACAAGTAACACAAGTAGAATACGTGTTATGCTACTTGTTATTCTAGGAACTTTGTAAATAGCGTTATTGGGAAAGAATAGTTTCACAATTAATTAATTGTTTTTATATTCTTGTTTGACTAGCTATTATGTCTTGACCATTTTAAACCTAACAAAGTAAAAAACTTGATAAACGTTTACATTTTTGGTGCTCATAATATGAAACATTTAGCACTAGACACTTTGATATTTTCTGGTGTAAATAGAGTATATCGGAGGGTTGTATCACCCGTCAGGAGATGGATTAAGAATTGGAGAAAATAAAAAAGTAACTAGTAGTGGTAAGATAAGGGAACAATAACAAAGGAATACACTGGGCCGTATTGGGTAATATTCCACGTTATGTAGAACCAGGGATAAGGGAAGGGTAGTATAACCTTTATACTTATAACAAAAACACTAAAAATGGAGGAGTCGGGGGCTCTATTACAAACGCTCACGACATATTTCTAAATCTATCTAAATTTAAGCCTAGTTACTGTAAATGATTTTTTTCCCCGAAATTTTGATATTTTACAAACCATTCAAGACCTGCTTTTTTCTGTTAAATTTATTTTAAAAACTATAGGCTGTACAATAATGCAATTTTATAAATTAGCTATTACATTGAGAATTATATTTTGCAGACCAGATATTAGGAGATTTATAGAAATTACGTCACTGACAGGTGAAGTGGCATTTTCGTTTTGCAAATTACTCACAATAGATTGGGGAGTATTTGTGTCAAGTTTCCAATTTCCTCCCACCCCATGGTTTCTAACGAAAATAGGTCAATGGCTAATATAGTTAATCCTACTGTACCCGGAGTTTTCCAACTCGTATTTAAAGTTTGCAAAGCGTGAACACTATTAATTATAAACAAAATATGGCCAAAGAAGTTATTTTTAGTCCGGATTTTGAATAATTAATAATTAATATCAAATTTAGAAACAGCAACATCATATTTGGTCACAAAGCAATTCGAAGTATTGACAAAATTATGGTTAGAAAAGTTATTTTGGTCCGAATTTGGAAAATTAATGCCGGGCTTGGAATTAGCACCTTCAAATATTAAAAATATAGCAATTCTAATTCGCCTATTTTTTAGTCTATTATTTTTGGGAAATCGTCGTGATGCCGAAGATGAGCAAATTATCTAAAAAAAAAAAAAATATGAAACATTTTTTTCTCAATTAAAAGTTAGGATAAGTCAGAAAGTTATGCACGATTTATTAGAAGGGTAATAGCAGTACCCGTGAAAACCTTACTTGGAAGGCGAAAATAGAAATTTAGCTAAAGAAAATAAATATATTGTTATATTTGCTAATTATGAATGGTTTTTCAACTATTACACAAAAAAAAGCTGGTGTAATGCCTTGTAGACCAAAATAATAGTGTGTTTAAAGATCTTCTTCTTTTTAATTTCCGGTCTCGAAGGCTAAAAGTGGTCCGTTTGGAGAACCTTTTAGAAAAAAGTTTGGTGAACAGTTTTCAAAATACAATAACGTGAAAAGTCATTAATTTTAAGCCTAATACAATCAGCGGATCAGAATTTATATTATATGGAAATTTTAGGGAGTTGTGGTATTTTGCTTGGCATTACGATTTTATGCCCTTATTAACTAAGTTGTAAGTTGATAAAGTTTCAGACCAAATAAACAATTAATACACCTTTATGAAGGTAAATTTATATTGTCATTGTAGAGGAGAGAAGTGAAATTTTATATCAAGGATAAACACCAAAACGTTACGTGGTATTAGGATTCCATGTAAGAAGCCCTGCGAACGAGGTTGGGTATTAGGATTTCATGTACTTATTAACTTGATAACGTTTTAGGTATAATAAACAATTGGAACACCGTTATTTATGAAGGCAAAATTATGTCAAATCACTGTGGAGGAGACAAGTTAAATATTATATTAAGGAAATTCATATGGTATTAGGACTTCGTGTCCTTAAGTTGATAAAGTTCTAGGTCAAATAAACACTTGGAATACCTTTATCAAGGTAAACTTCTATGAAATAACTGTGAAGGAGAATAATGAAATTTCATATCATAGCCTGAAGTATCCTCCATAGTATGTTCTTATGTGTGTTGTATATTTTTACACTAATCCGAGATTAACTTCTCTCTACATAAGTATACTCTATGTACAAGCCTGATGATTGTATACCATAACATTATACCTAGAGTCGCATACATGTAATTATTTGTTTAATTCAACATATTTTCCTCACTACTCTTAGAACCTTAATCAAAATTATTTAAAACAATTCATTCTTTTTCTGTAGAATTGTGTATTGCCTTTATATTTCTAATCAGCATTACGAGTAATTAATAATGTCAAAAAACCAACTTATACTCGTGATAGTATCATAGATATACGAAAAGAGAAAGATTCACAACGACGTATGTCGCTATTCAATTTGCTATTGTTTACAAGAACAATTGATCCGAAGCGCGTCTAATCGATCCATGCTCTTTTTGCGTT
>JAULBZ010008907.1:0-10389 GCA_032360805.1 Neoturris breviconis | reverse complement strand
CAATTTCTTTTGTTATTGTTTGCGTCAGTTTTTCTTGAATTTCAGAGGTTTTTTCTTTAAGATATGTTAACAATGATTTTGCTCATCTTCGATATTACGATGATTTCACTAAAAATGATAAACCAAAAAAAATAGGCGCATATCATATTTTTTTCTATTGGATTCAAAATGTTATGCTGAATCTGTTTCTTTGTTTATTTTACATAATAAGTTACTTGTGACAAGGTTTTGTATCTAAACTTTATACTCACATGAAAATGAATTTTCAAACCCAAGATAAAATGCTAAAATGTAGTTTATAGTTTGAAGAACCCTTGGTGTAAATTTAAAAGAAAAGTATGCAGCCATTCAGATTGTATGGGGGGAATATGCCCCTCCTTAACCCACCACCACTCCCCGCCCAACCCCCACACACACACACACTCTAGAGCCTTAAAATGCCTATGCCTAAAGGGTTAAAAAGAACATTAAATAAACCCTTCGGCTGGCGCTCTTCAAATACTTTCCTAACCGAAATACGTTTTACTTTTTCTACGCAATCATCCTTGCAATATCATAAGTAAAAACATTTTCTTTCTCAAAAAGAAAATGTTCAACGCAGTCAACTTGTAAACTAACAAGGGTTAAGGGTGGTTTCTACTAAACGAAAAAACGATGCGAAGTCCAAAAGAAGATATTCCATGTGACATTTTACCTACCAATAATGGTTCCAAATATTTTTTAGCTGAAGTTAGCGTTTTTGTGATGACATCATCACAATTAATTATAATTGGCTCATTTTCTTCAAAAGATTCACGTTCTTAGACTTTTGATTAATCATCGTTTCAGTGGTTTGTTAGTTACTATAAAATATGGTAGAGAGGAGGGAGGAAATCCATCCAGCATATATCGGTTAAGTTACATCGACTGTTTTCGACAAGACACTTTTATTGGGTATATTAAGAAACAAGGCACTCAAATAAAATACACAGGCTCTAACAAAAATGGAGATTTTTGTGAACTATACATGGGCGCATCGAAAGTTTATCAAAATGTAGTCTTTACACAATAATATTCATTTGTCTAGATATTTACATCTCAAATACTACGAAAGGTACCGACAACACTACTTGTGGTAGCCAAGATAAACCATGTAAAAGTATCAACTATGTACAATCCTTCATTAGCTCTTATGACGTCAATCTTTTCATTGATAGTGAAAAGAAACAAAGTATATATTACCATATAGATAGTCCACTGTATATACCATCGGGTGCTATCGTTTCTATTGAAAAATGGAATAAAACTGATGAAAACCCCACATTAAGACCCACGCTGAATCAGACATATATTTTCAATATTTCTGGTAGATATGGATACAGTACGATATCTATTATATCTATAGATTTTGTTGAAATAGGGATAGCTTCAATTTCTCATTCCTCCATACTAAATATGACGAATTGCAAAGTATCAAATTATGCATTGAATGTTTTCGAATATGCTGATCCTTATCCTTATTCGAACATTAACGTAAATGTTGAAAACTCTGTATTTGATAATTGCTCCAATGTTTTTTACTTCGTATCATTTCATAGCTTGGAATTAAAACTGTGGGATGTACACGTATATGGTAAAAATAACTTTGACAACAACCAAAATGCAATATATGTAAACACTGAATCCACTGATAGTGTTTCTGCTTCTTCTGATATTGATATCAATGTCATGTATTGTACCTTTGAAAGTATATCATCTTCTATCGTCTTGCGATCTAAGAAAAATGATGTAGTGTTCGTTAGTATTAGCAATAGTACATTTGAAAATATATATCAATTCAATGACAATAATACAAATGAAACAATTACAAACATTGATGTTAACGGACCTGATACAGTTATATATATTCGAAACTGTACATTTAGTAATAATACTGCATGGAGAGGTTCGGCTCTATATTTCGATCAGATATATTCAGCTATGGTTGTAGATTGCAAATTCAAGGACAACTTTGCAGCAGATGGAGGAGGAGCTTGCTTTTTTAAAAACAGTAGCATTCCTGTTATCGTTAATAGGTGCCGGTTTGACCGCAATAAAGTTGATTTTACTGCATTATTGAAGGAGCGATATCCATTAAAGTATGAACGCAGTCATCATGATGGAGGAGCAATTGTCAATCTATGTAATTTAAACATATATAATTCGGAATTTCTTGCAAACGAAGTAAGCTCATTTGGTGGTGCCATAAGCAATGGACGAGTGACAGCAATTAGTCACAACGTTCTCAATATAGTCAATACGACAATTACTGGTAGTATACGGTCTGCAGTTTCTGGGGATTTGATCTATTCAAGCGCTTATTTGACATTAAAGAATACAACATTGATTGGTAAGGCAACAACCGTAGACGATATAATATTTCTTCAGACAAATGGTGGACATGTAACTATAAAGGACAATTTTATGATAAAGTGCCCTCCAAATAATAGAATTAACCGAAAGTTGACATTAATCAAATCCAGCAAAACACAAGCTATGTATAGTATGATGCTGTATTACTGTGTACCATGTGACAGAAATACTTATAATCTTTCAGGGGCTTCAGACAATACAGAACACGATGCATCGCAACTACAAATTAGAGATGTGAACTGCACTATTTGTCCCCCTGGTGGAAAGTGCGATAGTTACACTGGAGTAACAAGTTCAGACAATTTTCAGGGTCGGTTGATTGGCATTAACCATGTAAAATTCGAAATTTGCCCTGCTAAAAAATGTTGTTCAAGTCACGGTAAGAAATGCGTTTCGTACGATTCTTGTAATTTCAACAGAGAAGGTATTCTTTGTGGAAGATGTATTGATGGTTACTCTGAAAACTTTCTATCGATTTCTCATGGTTGTGTTAAGTGTACTAAACCTTTAGTAGGAGTATTTTGGACTCTGACTATTTTACTTGTGATTTTCCTTACGATAGCTATAACAGTAAAACAAGGATATGATGTACTTGGTAAAATGTTAGAAATTATTAAATTTGGTTGCCGTTGTTGTTGTTGTTGTACATCAGACACTGCCACTGCCAATGCAATGGAAGAAAACGACGAGGAGAAAAATAAAGCAAACATAATAAATCAATTCATATACTTCTATCAAATTATAATTTCATTGCAGATCAGTTCTTCCAATAGATTTCTAGAGGACTTAGATCCTTTCCTTAGGAACACTATTGGACGAATAGTTGGAATTACTGTGGACGATGGAGAACCACTTCTTCCGGCATGCCCATTCTTGAATTCGGATGCAATTCAAAACGAATACGTATTTCTCGGTATTGCATTTGTAACAATCGTTGTCTTTACAATTGTTGCTTATGTACTTGGCATATTAGCGAAGAATAAAATGAGGTTAACATCGTTACATTTTAACATGAAATGCGCTCTTATTGATCTATGTTTATTGTTGTATATACCAATTGCAGCAAGTGGCTTTAAACTATATGATTGCATAGACATATCTGGACAAAAACTTTACATTGATGCAAATCACGATTGCCCCACAAAATGGCTAAGTGTACCAATACTAACTTGGGTTTGTCTTTTGCCGTTTACCATTCGAGTTGCATCAGAGTTTTTATCAAGGAAAGTAATTAGGATAAATACCGCGATCATTTGTGTGGTATTTTGTCCTGCTGGGATACTTGTTCTTTTTACAATTGCTATAATTACTTGTTATAAATGGAAAACAGGACAACTACAAATAACAACAACTACAACAACTACAACAACTACAAAAACAACTATTACCACAGCAGAAACAGCAGGAGCACCAGAAGCACCAGGAGCACCAGGAGCACCAGGAGCACCAGGAGCACCAGGAGCACCAGGAGCACCAGAAGCACCAGCAGCACCAGCAGCACCAGAAGCAACAACCGAAACAACAACCAAAACAACAACAACTACAACAACTACAACAGGAGCAACAGGAGTAACGGAAGCAGCAAAACCAGCGGAACCAGCAGGAGCGAATACAAGAACAAAAACCACCGCAATGACAACAACAACGCTCCAAAAAAACGATGATGATGATGATGATATAGTAGTATACCACGTCGTCTATGGGGTTTTTGGATCAAATAAAGAAAAAAAAGTGATAAATTGGTGTACAAACGAACCAAACCTTTTCAAAAAAGTGATAAATTGGTGTATGCATAAGCTTAGCTTCCTCACGACAATCTGGTCATTTCTAGTCACATCTGGTCAAAGCATTGTGCTATATAGAAATTTAACTCTCATGGTATGTAAAGTTACGTTACATGACCCAATCATTAGAATGTATGTTGTGCTCATTATTTTAATTGTTTCAATTACAATTAATAGATGGGTCAAGCCATGGCAAAGTGATATATCATGCCGAATTGAGTTTTGCATAAATTTAGCATTATGTTTCATCTGTGCAATCAATATATTTTGGAGTTTCAATTTCATGACAATTGTTATAAATACAGAAGAATTCAAAACGATTGGCAAGGTTTTCTTAATTTTTGAGATGGTTCTTTTTGCATCTGGCCTATTTATTGCTGCATTAATTTTGGTTGCTGTCGTTACTTTTATAACTACAACCGTCATCGCATTCGTTATGAAACACACTTGCAACAGACCAAATCCAAGCGTTGTGGTAGAAAGTGAAAGTGAACTTGCCGTTGTTAATTCTCACACTTGCAACAGACCAAATCCAAGCGTTGTGGTAGAAAGTGAAAGTGAACTTGCAGTTGTTAATTCTCAATAATCATTGATGTAGTGCACGTTTGAACCAATGATATGTTTATAAAAAAAACTAGTTGACTGAGCTAAAACATGTATATGTACATAACAGACAGCGCGCAACAATGGTTTTTGCAGTGTATTTTCCGTATAATGTAAATTAACCAACGATAGACCGCAGGCTTTTGTGAAGAACATATGCATAGGTTATTATCAGAAAAACTCTAGGAGTTCTTTAAAAATTCTAACTACTAAGGGACCATCTCAAAATTTTACTCCAAAACCAACTTTTTTGTTAGGTTTAATTCACCTCAAATTGTCAAAATTCAATAAAAATGAATCTGTGCAGAAGTGTGTTAGGTCAATGAGCTTTGAAATGGATCATTGACTCAGTACTCTCTTCAGTAGATTTTATTTTAGAGACGGTCCATAAATATCTTCTGTTCTATTATTCAAATTTAAAAATTTAGGATTAAACCATTTTAGTTTTGTACAGACGTTTTAACAACACCTCATTGTTTAATCATTATAGGTTCAGCATATATATTTTTTACGCAAATTTACTTATCTTTGCACGTATGCTGTTTGTGCAGAAAGAGATACCAATACATACTATATTGTTTATCAACAATATATGATCTTAAATCGGTGCAAATCAAAGGCTGGTTCAAACTCTTTAACTTTCGTATTTTGGAATAATATATTACGGTATTTTCTACACTATTTAGCGAAAGAACACCTCTTTTGCCCAGCTAACTACAGGAATATACTAGAACAAGTCCTATTTCCAGCTGGGAAAATTTTATTTGAAGCCATGTTTTCCTAACCGAGATGACATCTCAGAACAGTTAATTTTTCAAAAGCAGATAGATTTCTTAACCGACGAGATACCAGATCAGAACAGCTCATCTTTCCATCCATGTAGAGAATAATAACGCCTGTTTCACAGAACTCCTCTTTGTTGCTGCATCTGCAATTAAGGCCTGATATTTACTGCTAATATTTTCTCTAAATACACTGTAATGAGTGAGGTAAAACGGGTAGCAATGGATGTGATTTTCCTATAATTTAATATCAAGTTTTTATCAATAGTACATTAATCAGATATTTGCTTCACAATTCTAAAACATGTGAAGGACGTCATAATTAACATTGCTAGAATTTGGCAAGTCCCCAAAAAGGGTTTTCTAGATGGGAATAAATATATGGAGAACCTAAATGTCCTAAATATAGACCATAACAATCAGCAATTAGAATCTAACGAGTATAATGCATATTTTAACATTAAAAAACGCAAAATCAGCAATTTTTATCAAAATGATGACGTCACAAACAAACAAAAAACTGGTTAATTTGAGTTCATAAAACAGAAAATTGACATGCGCCCCGTTAGATTCCTATGGCGCATCACCATAAGAAAGAATTGGATAATTTAACTTCGATTTAACTATTTCTCCCATTACATCCACTTTGTTATTCCATCTGGTCTCATAATTCTGTATAAAAGTTGCAATTTTTAATTCTATATAAAGTTCTGGGTTATGAATGTATAAATAGTATAGTAAAGGGTGAAATACATTGCAAACCTGCTAATTTTGATGTTCAAAGTCAAAATTGTGTGTTTCGAAATGGTGTTGAATTTGTGTGTCAACTAGCCTTAATTAATATAAGCAAGACGATGGGACAAAATTTGCGTTCCTTATCGATTGTCATCTCACATCTAATCTATACCGAAAGGAGACTGTTTTGAAGTTCAGACGTGTTTCTTTGGACATACAGTGACTGTCACGTAACAACTGATGTAAATAATTTGCATCTTATTTTATTCTAAACAATCTAACGCAAGATACACCCAATGGGCACACAATGTCGTAACAACGTCGTAAAAAGCTCAAAACACCACGTCGTTTGAACGTTGTTACGATGTTATTACGACGTCGTATGCCAGCAGGGTACATCCTAAGGAAAGATTTTCAACAGCTCAAACATGAAGGTTCCATTAGATGGGAGATTCCACGCAAAAACCGAAAGAAGATATCTTGGTAGAAATTTACGTCACACTAAGTGTGACGTCAATTTAAACGAATAGAATGTCTTTATTTGGCTTGCTTGGGGAAATTTTCGCCTAATGAAAATTAACCTTAAGTTAATAGTAGTGCAACTTTTGGTAGTTTTACATATAATTCAGAAGAATGTTAATTATGATAGTAAAAATTTTGTTTTATTTATTTATTCCAGTTTAAACTTGATTTAATTATACGGATGTGACAATACACAGTCCGAACACGGAGAAATATATGTTCCACAACGTAAAAGTCAGCGGAATACGGTTCAGGCAGATCTCCCTAGTCTAACTCTCATTTAAACCAGAACATAGGTTGAAAGTGACCTCACCTGTCTTTTACCCAATACAATGGCTTCATTTAGAATTCGTGTGAACCAATTGCGCTAGTGGAGATCCGTCTTTAGTCTTTATTTGATTACATCGGTACACAGACTATGTATTAACCTATTCACGAATACATTAAAACAATACATTAAGTGGTTGGCTTCTCAAAGTATAAACTTGTTGCAACGCAATTCATGCAGAAACTGCACAAATAAGAAACAAAAAGGCTCCTACTTTTTGAAAAGGTATAATGTTGTTATATATGGTATTCTTTACCGTATTTAGTCACAAATAAGGAAAAGCTGAATAATACGTTGATGGAATTAGTAATTTTGTACTATTGTCATTTTTGCCAATAGTGTTGATTTCCTTTCAACTGGTTTTAGATAAATAAATACGCAGATTTATTCTTTAAATTTTGAAAAAAGTGTTGTTTTCGTTAGAGCTAAGAACTTTTATAAATAAGCTGTTGCGAATATGAACAAGAGACCCATTACGTAACTACTTGTTCCACATTTCGCAGTAAAGATGATAGAACCAAGTTGAAAATACGTTCTTGCGGCGTCTTTACTGCAGCCTTTGAATAAGTTATTGCTGACTGGAGAGAAACATACTGATCGGACACATTTTTAATAAGCAACTATGTTCCTTATCCTTCAAGTAACTCTTGCTAATATTTAATGCTTCTTTGATTATTTTGAAATTTGAAATTCATTAAGAACTAAGTTGTCATCTCACTAGACAAACCCATTTGTAACGATTTTCAACGATGTTCTATATAGTTTTTACTGCAAACTTTGAAAACATTTTACCCACTGGGATAACGTTTAGACATAGATGTGGTTGAATCGAACATATCTACATGCAATGTAGACCACGTATCTTGATAATTATAAAGTTACATTCTATTATATTGTTAATCCCTTATCTCAGTTGGCAAAAGCTTGATCGAAATCTTCAGTAAAGACGACTTTTACCGCAGGCATTGAACCATTTTTACCCGTTGGGAATTGCCTAATTGGGCCTGTCCTAACTTGGCAACTTATTATGCAGATAAATAAAAAATATTGATCTTGCTGACCCTATAACTAATTCTGATTAACTGTTAAGGAAAAAACAGAGAACTAGCTTCAACTACAATCTATATTAAGGTCATGCTAGGTTTAAGCTCGCCGCAAATTGCGGGTATCGTTTCTTTTCCCAATTTTTCTATTATTTTGTTTTTAGGATCTTTTAGCAGATATTTTTTTCATAGTATTTTCGCGAGGTAATTGAACTTTTGATAGATATTATTTATATTAGGACATAGAAGGCAGCATATCCTCTCCTGCCTGTAGTACTTTATTTTCTCTTGATGTAACATTTAAGTTTGTAGTTAATATGCTCAAAGTACCCTAAATTTTCTTACCTTCCCGAACCAAAACCTTATAAAAAGTATACAAGCGGGTGAGACAAATAATATAGCATTCTATGCTCCGTGTGATTTCAATGGGTAATGATAAATCCTAAAGAACAAGAATATCCAAATCAGTTCCGGTCTATCAACATAAAATCCATCCGCACCAAAAGCCATGACCCTCCCTCCTTCCGATAAAATCTGGTGGCTGCATATTTCTCTCTCAAATCTACCCCAAAGGTACTTCAGACTATAATCTACATTTTATCATAGAAATAATGAACAGGTGTTTTATTGTTTCATAATTATAACGTCATTGGTTATCTTGGGTACCGAATTCCTATTTTCTATAATTATAACGTTTTGGTACAATAGCTTCTTACAAATAACTTTCTGTATAAAATACACAGCAGAAACACATTCATTATAACATTTCCAATCAAACAGTATGTGATATGTCATACTATAAAATATATATATAAAATTAACCCATATTTTGTTTGGTAATTATCGCAATGCAGAAGATGAGCAAATTATTTTAAACAAAATTAAGAAACTATTTCCCAAATTAAAAGTTCGGAAAATTTAGAAAGTTTGAGCTTAGTATCACTTTATTTAAAAAGTTATGTACAATCTGCTAGAAGGGGAAGCATCACCACCTAGGCCTAATATGGTTAAACAGAAATCTTAAATGTCAGCCTTTACGTGGACCCCAAATAAGTTTCACTCTAAACGATCTTGCATTTGATTGGTTTCTTCGGTACAAAGAAAGCAATCAAATGATGAGATACATCTTTGAATATCAGAAGGTTATGCCAATATCTATGTCTGTCTAAGATTTCATAGTCTATGTATACTTCAGATTTCCTGAATTCTTGTTCAAATATTGTCAGAAAAGGTCGAAATAAACGACACTTTTATCTCAATATATGGAAATAAAAAGTGCTTAGCCAAACTAGATGACAGTTAGTAATAATTCCCTTGTACTGCTCTTATCTCTTCCAATGTTGATTCTTCTGGAATAAAACTTTAAAGAAATGATATTAGCAAGGTAAACATTCATGGACTAGTAAGCTGATGTTTTAAAAAAAATCTAAATTGTGATTACGGGCACTTGACCGTTATTACCTACCATGTCTGATAACACATCGGGACAGAACTTGTGCAAAGTCTACAGAAGCAAGTCTACTGAATTATAGAGTACAATCGTTTTCGTAGCATAACACTACAATCCTTTACATAAATATTTAAGACAAAGTGAAACTTGTACAAAAATTCGGAATTCCAAATTAGGCAAAAGGACTTAAATTTCGATTAGCACGACAAACTGCACGAAAATTTACACTTGTACTAAGAGCCTGGGTACTAGGCTGCTAGAAGCAACAAAATCGAGTTTCAAAAAATGTCTCATGATTTACGTGAGGAGTTGTAGTTCATCTAGAGTGGTGATACCCCTCCCTACCTCCCCACCCCTACCTCCACCCACCTCTCCTCCTTCGCAGCCGAAACTTTTAACAATACCTTTAATATACCTTTATCACGGAAGTTTTGGCGAAAAATATTCTAAAGAAATTATTCCTAATTTAAGTTATGAGTAAATCCTCGGGTACATATGACTTCTTTCTAATAATTTTTTGTTTCGCTAACTTGGCATAAATTGTACAGAAATCATTGTTCTTCGTGTTGTTTTAACAAGATTTCGTAATTTCAAAAAAATATTCCCTGTTCAGAATTAAGTTACCCCTGGAAAAATAACGTAAATATCCAAACACATATTTCATAATTATAATACTTAATAAAAATTCAATACAATACTACTTACAATACTACTTTACAAGTTCAGGTACAATAGCTTTTGTTTTTTCATT
>JAULBZ010008906.1:0-10390 GCA_032360805.1 Neoturris breviconis | reverse complement strand
TTTTGGCAAAGATGGATCAAGGAATGGCTACCATCAATTGGGTCAACACGTAAATGGAAGACTGCAACAAATAATTTAAAAATTGGTGATGTTGTTATGGTTATGTCACCTGACCAGCAACGAGGACATTGGAGACTTGGTCGTATTCGAGATGTGTATCCTGGTGATGATGGTTATGTGCGCGTAGTTCGTCTGTTGATCGGAAACAAAGAGTATATACGACCTGTTAATAATCTGGTACCTTTGGAATGTGAAACGAAATGAGAAATGTGTCGATACAGTATATTATCGAGAAGAGGAAGAATGTTTAGAAGGATTAAACTTTAAAATGCTGTTTTGATACAGTTATAAATTAAAAAACATTGTGTTAGAAAATAGAAATTGTTTGTTTACATTTTTACTATGTTTCAGAGTATTACTTTTAGTTACCCAGGGTCTCTATTTATATGTGTCTAGGCATGTCTATTTTGTTTGTGTCTAGGCATGACTCATTTCTATAAATAGAGATTACTCATCTTGTTATTGATTATAAATTACTTATATATATTAATTAGGGAATTGGAATCCCCAAAGGGACTCCAATGTTCATGTTTAGTTATTAGGCAGCTGGTTATTCCTCATGTAATTTGCATTACACTTGGGATTTCTAGCTGCTTTATAAACCCATGATTTTTTGTAAAAGTTAGTTAGAATTGAGAGCATGGGAAACCTATGCCAAAATATATAATGAATAAAAGTATATGAAATTTTCTTGTCCTGAAAAACCTTCAGAACAATGCTTAGATGACACTTATTAAACCGCTTTTTCTAAATTCATTCTATTAACAACTTTGTTTATTGTGATGTACAACTCATGATGTACAAAAATAGTTTTCTTTTTACATCTTTCTAACAATATCCGGAATAGAAAACTACATACATAGAGTATATTGGTCAGATCTGGAGCGCAGTGCATCGTATAGTAAATACATAAACTACAAGAAAATGACAAGTCCATCATCAGCAACTGGCCAAATGTGAGTTGCATCTTTGTGCCTATTTTCGATAGAAAAAAACTGTGAAGGTGATAACCCTAACATCCGACTGCCACTTTCTTCCGTGCTTTCAATGCTGTTGTTAAGATGCTACTTCTAGACTTACATAAATATAGAAAATAGATTAAATTAAATTAATTAATGCCATTAGCTATAATTGCATAAGTTTACGATGCCACGACGCTACTGATGACCGAGGAATATTTACTGGGAATGACTCTTTATGTACACAATTATAATGCGCATGCGCATTAACCGGTAATCTGAAATGCATGGTAGTGCATATTCCGAAAAGAAACTACTAGTTCCCAATTTATCTACGATCGTCAGAAACGAAGCTTTCTTTAGACCACAAATTCTAATACATATCACTATCTGAAATAAAAGCAATCTCAGCTTTTTTAATCTACGAGTTTATCCTGAGTAACAATCTCGTAATAATCAGAAGAACGCAGAGGTGCAACAAGGCTTAAATAGTGTCCATTTACCTTGAAGCTGGAGGTGGTGTTTATGTTATTTATTTTTAGGCAAAATGTTCAGCTTGTGGTGCTGCTTATAAAAGTGTTGATTTAACTTTTTTTAAAGCGCGTAACAAAATTCATCTGTTTTTTAAAGTGTTTTCTAATTAACGGGCCGATAATTAAATTTATTGAGTATTATGGGGGGTAGTTTGAACGGGGGCGTTAATTAGATAACTTGCGATAAATCAATGATACCAATAAGACCTGCTACGTCACTATTTCCGGATGCCTGCCAACTGCGAAAGGCTAATTTAATAGTCTATGAAACATTATTTACAATAATGCTACTAAAAAGTTTAACAAATAATAGTGAGGTTTAGCAAACACATTTTCAGGTTACGTCTAGACCGTGCGAGGTCTGGGTCTAGATGCATACGCATTCTTTCAGATGCGAGTTTTTCTACGAAGCGAACATATTTGTTTTGGAATCGCAACCGGACTTTCGGGAAGACGTTGCAATGTTGTTAGATCATATCCGATTGCCTGCTCTTTGTGAAAATAACTCAATAGATCTGTATTTTAAGATTACTCTTTCTACAGATAGCCGATTTTTCAAGATGGTAGCCACAATCGGCTCGTTGAATAGTAGCGTGTAAACGTAGCTTACAAAGAGATTAGGAAATCACGACTAGAACCAGGCTCTGCAACGTAATCTCAGCCTAGAAATAATCTTCAATTGAGTTTGCTAAACCTCGGTATTTAAAAATCACCATCAAATAATTGTCATTAAGGCGGATTTCCACCAGGCAAATTCGTTCGCGCGCATTCTAAATGAAGTCATCACATTGATTGAAAAGGACGTCACTTGACAGGTGCGATCACTTTCAACCAATGTAATGGCTTCATTTAGAATTCGTGCAAATGAATTCGACCAGTGGATATCTGCTTTCATATGGTCATTCCAGACAAACGCGATTACTGTGCTTCTTTTGTTCATCGAAAACATGGTGTTTTATGACACTTGCAACCATGAACAACTTCAACGACTCTTGCAACTATTTCCGTCCCGCAAGATATATACATCGCCTGTTTATAGAGTTCTGGCATGCATGATTTACACATCGAAATCGATTGATTAGGCTCATAGAAAGAAGAACAACAACCAACGCACCGCTTATTCTTTATGAAGAACGATTTACATCCGGCTGTACGGATCTCTTGTGTGAAAACCATTTCATGACATTTTAATTTTAAATGTTTTGCTTCCATAATAGGTTTGCTTCCATTTTGAAGCGAAAAACCTTGCACACAGCATATACCAGCAAGTATTATTGTCACACCTGAAATAAGAGAACCCATACTGTATCTTAACCAATGAAAAGTCTTTCCTTCTGGTTACAGAACTGCCCTCCTTTATATGCCAATTTATAACAAATCCAGACATTATTAATTTAATTAAACCAGACAATAATCATGACTAATGTTCTTAATTGGAGGTGATTCCCAGTAAACACGAGAAAGTGTTTTTAACGTTATAATAACCCAGTGGTCAAGAACTTGTTTAAAGTCCACAGTAAAGACGCTAAAAACGTTGTTCTAGCGTCTTTATTGCGGACTTTGAACAAGTTTTGTCGACGGGGAACGTTCTCTTAGAACGTTTTTGTAACGTCTTTCTATAGTTATTGTATAGTTATTTCTATAGTTATTAAGTTTCGGTAACGTTCGTGCGGAACGTTCTAGAAATGTTACCCAGTTGGCAAAAACCTGTTGAAAGTCACCAAAATAACGTTAGAACAACGTTCTTGTCGAACTACATCTACAAATGTTCGTAATTAAGAGATGTTTTGCCCGAAACATTTCCTGGTCATTTTACCGTTTCATACTTTTAGGGATTGATAGAATAACATCGGCATTCGTTAAATATCTATAACATTTTAATGTCAGAAACTTTGGCAGCTTTTCTGCATTGTACGGTGTTGAGATAAGTATAGCTTACCGAAACATAAACTATGCTGGTAAAATGATTGATTGTCTGATAAGACAGTCTAGCTAACGATTTAAAAACAGAACTTAAAAATGTTCATTTTTATAGTGTGCTAACGGTTGGGTTAACTGATGCTTCTATTATTGAAAAGAAAGCCGTATTTACTATACATTTTGACCCCAAACCTCTTGACAGTGGCAAGGTAAAAATTCGCACAAGTTATCTTGATCTCATGGATCTCAATATTGCCAACTCTAGAGGAATTATTGAGGCCATAAATGATTCATTTTAAGGTATTGGCATCACTGATTACAGCTAGTTGGCTTCGAAGTAGATGGGGCATCAGTAAACAGCGGGAAGAACAAAATAAACGGTTGACATTTGGTTGGTGTGTTGCGCACCGACTAGAATTAGTGTTGAAAGATGGTTTAAAAGGCACTATTTGATGACGTTGATGAGATATACTATCTGTATAAAAAATCTCTAAAGAAGTTGAGACAACTAAAAGAATTTGTGTCACTCTATGAAGATACGGAATTTAGTGAAGGAGGATTTCGTCCACAAAAAGCTTCAGGTATTTATAAGTCTCCTGAGTTCTTTTTGAAAACCAAGGCAACTTCAATTCGAGTTGTCAGTTTTTAAGTTGAAAGTGCATTGTTATAATCTACTTCTTTGTTAGAACGTCTATGGGAAGATTTAGGGTCCATAGGGTACATAGAATAACAACTCACCTCACTGTTTCAACTGCCTCCACCGTGTGCGAAAGAAATGGAAAATAACAACTCAGTCCACTGCGTAGAAGCCATTTTTAAATAAGTATAATTTAATTTTTTTATTATTTAATTATTACTGTTCGGTATATTTACATTCTGTGAATTACGCATGTTCGAACTCATAATTATAATAAGAAGGTAGGCGGAAAATTCGAAAAGATTGTTTACAACATAAAAAAAAATTACAAACAAACATGGCTTCTTCAAAAGTTTTTAGCTATGGACGAAGACAATGTTTCAGAAGAGGGCGATGATATGCCAGCTATTGTTGCCGCTATTAGTGCAGGTTTTTCAAACCGGGAAGATCATCCTCGCATTCAAGAGTATTCTGAGACCGTGATACCATTGTATTCTGATGCAACTTTCAAGTCACATTTTCGTTTTAGGAGGCAATCTATTGAAAGATTTTGTAAGATTATTTCAAAATCCTTCCTTGTGTTGCAACAGCAACCTGTAGGTAGACATATGGTACCACTTCGCAAACAAATGTGTATCTCTTTATGGTATTGTGCGTCCAAAGAACCACTCCGTACAATTGCTGATCGATTTGATGTTACCGAATCAACAATTTTAAACATAATTCGACGAGTGTCAAAGGCAATACTTGAGCAAGCGTTAAGCATTTTGATTAAATGGCCTACTGGTAGGAGAGTGCATGAAGTCATGTCTGGATTTCAAGCAATGAAAGGTATCAAAAAGATCATTGGTGCAATCGATGGAACACACATTCCCATTAGTGGTAAGACCATCTGCAATGAAAATTATATAAACAGAAAGGGATTCCTCTCCCTCATATTGCAGGGAGTTTGTGACCACGAAATGAGGTTTACCGATTGTTATGTTGGATGGTCAGGTTCTGTTCATGATGCCAGAGTATTTGACAACTCAGACCTGAAAGCACGAATTGAGAAAAATCCAATTGATATGGTACCAGAAGGTTCATTTATGTTAGGTGATGCTGCTTACAAGCTAGAATCATATATGATGACTCCTTACAAGGATATTGGTGGGTTTTCGAATGAACAAAAAAATACAACTATGTTTAATCAGCCCATGATCAGCCTCTCGCAATGTTATTGAAAGAGCTTTTGCCATACTCAAATATCGCTTTTGTCGCCTTAAACTCGTTGAATTGAAAGATGTGCAACAACTGTCCCAAGTCGGCTATTTGTGTTTTACACAATTTTTGCATAGACGAAGACCAACGACTTGGAAACACAGACACAGAGAGGAAAAGAAAAAACATTGCTACTGGTTTATCATAAGTGTTTCCACACTACCTAATTAAACGGCTATTTTTATAGCCACACATATACAAAAAACATACAAAGTTGGCTTGTTATTACTTTTATTCAACCCCATTCCCCTTTACCCATAGAGACATCTCCGTCAAATGAATACTGAAGAGACCCAACTGCCAATTTTAGACGGACAGTTGTTAAGTTAATGAAGGTACTTGCAACTATAATGAAGACCCCAGCCATGTCATTATGTTACAAAGCTTCAGTTATATGACAGAGGACTGTTAAATTAACAAAAGCCTTAATTTATTTCTAGTCGTGCTTATGTGAAACATAAAAATCATCATAGCTACTTTAACTGGACTAGAAATAAATTAATACATAATTCAAAAGATTTATATAAAAACCTGTAACTGTATGTATTTCCAAATACATGCAATAAAACCAACGTGCCTAACCGCACGCTTATAAAGATTGATAATGAAATAGCAAAATTACAGAAAATGTGCATAAACAGTCTACAAATTTTGATTTTTTTTGATTTTACAATTTTTATAACACATAAAACCACATCACAAACCGTGTGTAAAAAATTGCAATGAAATAGAGAGAATTTATAGCTGGTGGTTGATATGAAAGAGTTAGGCAGGGCACCTATCTATCTAATTTATCCCCAGTACTGCTTGAAAATATATACAACGTAAATTAGGATAGAAACACAAAGTCTAATATTACATATTATTCCTTACTCTTTCCTTATTCGCTGTGTACATACAGAAAACCAACATTGAGAGGGTAATATTGAGATTTCTATCGATAATTTATGTCCACGATTGTAGTACAGATTGGCAATTTCGTAAAAATTCTCTCATCTAAGCTGCGCACTCAGTGCTCCGTAATCGATTTTTACTGAAAGTTCAAAGACGCTTTTATGAAGCATGAACATCAGGGGGTTACTTATAAGAAATAAACTCGAAATGAGGGGGTAGTCATCATGTATATAAATTTAAATATTCTAAAGGAATAACATGTTTTTGAAAAGATATCTGCAACGAATATTGGATACATAGAAAATAAATTTTTTAAGTTGTGAGTAAATATTTCTTTCTTTTCTCCAGTAAGCACCTCCTCTTTCAAACGCCCCAATTGTACAAATGCCTTCACAATAATTTAAAACGTCCCGAACATTTAGTACGGAGGAACTTTACTGTCCCTATTTCTCCGTCTAATAAGGAAATAAACAATTCCATTCAATATTCCGCCAATATTAGAAAATGTTGTGACAACTTGAAATAATGCAATAGGCATATTATCAGTAATAACGAACCAAACACCGGACACAGCCAACGCCCACCATTGTATAATAAAAGATAACACAAGCAAGCTCATGTTACGAGCCGCACGGTATGATGCGCGAACAATTGGAGCGTCTTGTCCATTTAAATCTTTGAACCGTGGTTCTTCCTTTCGAATTTGGTACCATGTAAGTATGTATAGAACAATATTTCCCAATAACACAATTGATGGTGCCCCTGTAGTCAATATCATGTACGCAACTTTCCCTTTGACAATATCAATTCCGCAGCTAAAAAGGAGACAAAAAAGTACTGTTGCAAACGATCCACACATTTGTTTTGACTTTGATTTTTTTGTTTGTTTTTAAGCAACCCCTTAGCGCTTGGAATCAATGTTGCTTATCTCCACTATAAGGTTCTGTTGTTTGATTGTTGCTTAGGTGGTTAGAATAATACTTTATCAATGTTTTGGTTTGTTACTCTAATACTTTACCGGGATAGATTTACGCGCAATTTTGCATGAGATTGCCTGTTTAAGTACGCGAACATTGGAAGTAGGTCGCAGTATTTCTAACGTAAAATATGTACAAACGACTTTATAAGGTTTTTATGCCATTGCCAAAAGTTTTTTTTATTGACCTTCTTCCACATGTAAATACTGTATTGTTGATTATTAAGAATATTAGAAATACTTACTAAGCTCCAGTAGGTCCCAACATTCTGAGAATGACTAAAGACAATCCCTCTAGAAAGGGTACACCAAACACCAGTAGCAATAATCGATAATCATATCTTCCAAAATTGATATTCTTTCGATAATGGATTAAGATAAAACCATTAATTGCAACGATACTAGCAAATATCATTTGTGCACTAGCAAATGCCATTATCATGAAGCCATAGAATTCACAAAGTGATTTCGGACGAACGTGATCTCTTGTTATCAAAATCTGTAAATGATCCATAGAGTGAGTAATATTTAATAACCCATCACAAAATGCCATGTATATAACAAATCGATCAATTTTTGTCCAAGAGAAAAATTTCTTAATTTTCTTTCTTTTGAATGAGAGTACGATCACAGTTATTACTGCTATCAAACTAAGGTAGATACATACTAAAGCAGGAATATGAATTTCTAGGAATTGACCATTCTCAATCCCATAAACTGGTACGTCGTATCCACTTTTCTTTACTGGGTGTTTTGTGGTATAAAGTGAACTTTTCGTTGGTAACATTAGAACTGATATTTAATAACGAAGAGCCATAAAAATTAGCGTGATGTACCTTGCTTCTTTTTTTTTTGGATTCTTTTTTTTCAATATCATGCAAGGTTATTAAATTATGTTATAAAGAACGTAAAACAACATATCTATCTCACGATATATCCTATGGTTCCTATGGTTTCAAGTAAATCTATTATAATAATAACGAAAAAAAAAACAAGTTTTCCGTAATAAACTCTATTACAAAAAGAAGTCTGACGTCTTATATATATAAGAAGAATAAAATTGGTTTCACTTAACAAGAGCCATTTAACGTGATCTACCTTTCACTATCAAGCAAGCCTGGTTATTAAAATATTTTATACAGAATATATTCATAAATAATTTAGAAATTTATAAATAACTTTAAAAAACAAAGCGACATTTTTAATCGAAATGTTTCAACTATACTTCAGTCATTTTCAAGATTAACAAGAAGCCGAATCGGCTCAAAAAATCTCGCCTTTCTGGATGAATATGACATTGAAAGATTTAGTACGATACATTAACGTTGTAACGGGTTGTCGGAAAAGTGAAACCCGGGGGTCGAAACCCAAGACCCGGGACTCAAGGTGAAAACGGAGACCCAAGACCATGCTATTTGTAACTGAGACCCGAGACCCTAATATTTTACAAACCAGATCTGCGCAAGATTTTCCAAAATATTAAATATATAAGTGTGATTTTTTCTTAATTTTTAGATACCAAACAAATTTTGATTATTATTGGTATTGACTGTTCATATCCTTTTTGCTACCCAAAGGCACAACCCGCACGATTTTCGTTTTGCGATAACTTTTTTTGTATTAGTGGTATGGTATTGAATTTTTTTAACTTTGCCTATTTTCTATTAGGGATTAGAATTGTAAAATATATATTTAAATATTTACGTTATTTTTCCAGGAGTAACTTAATTCTGAACAGGGGATAATTTTTTTAAAACATAAAAGTTTGTTAAAACAGTCCCCGTTGTTGCTAGGTTATATTTTCAACAGGTAAATACTATTTATAGAAAAAATAAATGAAATATATGAAATTTTTGAAAATTGTAGAATTAATTTCACATTTTACAGACCAGATAGTACATTTACAGATCATAAATCTATTGTTGCTGATGATGTCATAACAGATACCAGTGAGGTCAATAAGTCATTTTTTGGTGCCAAAGTGTTTGTATTGAATTGTTCTATAAGTGTATCAAGTTTCATGTTACAAGCATTAGTGGTTCGGGAATAAAAGACAGTGGACATACACAGGCCAAAAAAGCCCGAGTTTAATAGAGTGAAATTCTAATATTATACATTTTTCAAAAGAGAATGTTGATGTTTGTATTTAGCCCTTTGATATAACATTGAGTCTGAAAATCAAAATTTCGAATGGAAGACCCATGCGCTTAGAGTAATTTCATGTGAAGAACATGACTATGCTGA
Source organism: Neoturris breviconis (assembly GCA_032360805.1). NCBI lineage: Eukaryota > Metazoa > Cnidaria > Hydrozoa > Anthoathecata > Pandeidae > Neoturris > Neoturris breviconis. The sequence continues at coordinate 907 of JAULBZ010008906.1, read as the reverse complement.
TTCAAAGTTTTGAATTACTAAATTAGTAAACTTGGGTAAGTAGAGGAAATGCATAATGGTTTCAAATCAACAACTAAGAAGACTGTCCACAAATCAAAAGCTTTACAATACAACTGTGGTTCACCAACCAGTTCGACTAATGTGCATGCGCCAGACTCTGCACTAGTCAAAATGTTTAACACTGTGCATGCATGTGAAAATAACTTCATATTTTTCAAATAGGAATATTAATGTTTCCTCGAAATTCTTACATAAAAGCCAAATTTAGATGTATATACAGTACTTAGCGCATGCATATTATTAATTTTAATTAGATTTCTGTATAAAAGAAAGCTATTTATTTGGGCAGTTTTTTTCCTTTTTCTTTTTCTTCTTTTTCTTCCTTCTCCGTAGAGAATATAGACAAAATAGCCCGAGTTCCGCGTTTCTACATTAGGATAGATTTTAACCGCGTAATTGACTTCTCAGTTCAAGGCTATAATCAGAGTAAAGTAGCCTCAATACCGCGTTCCAACATTGGTATGTTTTTCGACTACGTTTTAGACATTCCTATTTGAGGCTAATTCTCGTGCGTTATGGAAGCTTATGAACTACGCAACTACCAAGTCAAGTAGAATTCCAATTCTCTTGGAAGTAATGTTTTTTAAACGCACAGTTAGAAAAAGAATTGAACATGTTATGTTATTTGGAGAATTATCATGGAACGAGCTGATATTTCCAGTATTTCTTGATCTCTTTCTGAATGAAAAATGAATTCAAAGACTGGGTTCAATGTTTCCGTTATCGTTTGTTTGCTTTGTTTATACTTAGCCATTTCGGTATGTTGTAGGGATTCGTTCAGTGCTGTTCCTGTTCAGACTCTATTACAGCCAATAATGTCAGCTTGACAAATGTAGTTTAGAATCAC